>LPNX011219002.1:156444-329568 GCA_001517045.1 Pseudotsuga menziesii
AATATTTCTTCATAGTCAATTCCTTCCTTCTGTGCATAGCCTTTTGCTACAAGCCTCGCTTTGTGCTTGTCAAGTGAGCCATCTGATTTGTATTTGTTCTTGTACACCCACTTGCAGCCAATTGGTTTGGTTCCAATTGGAGGGTCAACCAGCTTCCAAGTTCCATTCTTTTTGAGTGCATCATACTCATTTTGCATAGCTTCTTTCCACTCAACTCGAGTAGAAGCTTCTTCAAAGGAAGTTGGTTCAAAGTTAGCAGATAAATTAAATTCACAATCAAATGATACATCCATGTCATCACCTGAATTATCTGCTCCTCCTCCATCTTCTTGTCTTTTCGAACTTCTCGTTCCTTTCTTTCCAACTTCATCTGGATGGACACTTTCAAGTGTCTTTGTGGCCCATTTAGGAATATTTCGTGATGGTCCTGGTTGATCAGCTGGTGGTGCTTCATCATTGATTGAGAGTCTTTCAATTCTCTCAATCACATCATCCAGTTGAACCTCTTGTTCAGGTGAAGTAGCAGGAACTTCTTCATGCGGGGGAGTTGGTGCTTCATATGGAAATTCCAAAGGTTGATCCAAAATAGGAATCCCCCTTCAAGGTTTGGAATTTCATATTCATTTTCAGAATATGTCTTTGAATGAGGATAACTTTCCAAATGATCAAGCTATCTCTCAAATGATCAAGCTATCTTTCCAAATGATCAAGCTATCTCTCAATGGACTGGTCATCTTCTACTTCGAGCACCAAGTTTGTTTCTTTGCTCCTTTGGAATCAAGGCATAACAGGTGGAACCAAAAACTCTGATATGCCTGACTGAAGGGAGATGTCCAAACCACATTTCATGTGGAGTCTTGTTATCAAGAGCATTTGAGGGACTTCTATTTCTCAAATAGGCTGCACATTTTACTGCATCGCCCCAAAACATTAGTTTTACATTCTTGAAAAACATCATTGAGCGAACCATATTCATTATGGTTCTATTCATTCTTTCTGCTACACTGTTTTGTTGAGGATTGTAGGGAACGGTAGTCTGATGTGCAATTCCATGTTGGCGAAGATAATTTTCAAAAGCATTTGAAGTGTATTCTTTCCCATTATCAATACGAAGTGTACCAATTTTTTATTGTGCTTGTTTTTCTATCAATGCATGAAAGTCTTTGAATGTTTGAAATGCTTTTGATTTTGTCTTTAAATAGTAAATCCAACACGTTCTTGAGTAGTCATCAACAAATGTCATAAAATACTTATTCCCATTTGCTGAAGGTGTTGGCATTGGGCCACATAAATCAGAATGCACTAGTTCTAATTTCCTACTTGCTCTGAAATTAGATTCATGGAATGGCAGCTTACTATGTTTCCCTAATATACATGCATCACATTCTTTCTTCTCTTTGGGAATGGTGGGAAAACCAAATACACCATTCTTTCTCAACAAACGAAGACTGTTATAATTTAGATGACCAAATCTTGCATGCCACAATGAGCTAGATGACATATTACCTTCTCCATGCTGAGAGAGGTAGGCATAGTTCTGAAATCTTGCGGATGAACCCTTAAGCCTCAACAGCTTTCCATTTTCGTATCCAGTCATGATGACTTGGTTGTCAGAGGACTTTATTATTTCAACGATTCCATCAAACATGTGGATGGAATGGCCTTGCTGTTGAATCTCCACCATGGACAACAGGCTTCTCTGCAACTCTAGAAGATAGAGAACGTTCTTCAACAAGAAATCAGGGAATCCAGGCATCTTCAGTCGAATGGTGCCCATTCCCTTTGGTTTAATACTAGACTTATCTGCAAAGTAAACTATGCCATCTATTGTTTCATTAAGTTCTTCAAAACAGTCTTTTCTAAATGTCATGTGTGATGTTACACCAGTATCAAGCAGCCAACAATCTTTGTAAGATGAAAGTGAAGTCATTTCATTAATTCCAAGATTACAATGTGCAACAATACAAGAATCAGAAGATTTACTAGCATCTTGGTCATCTTTCTTTTGGTTATGCTAGTCTTTGATGGAGTCCCACGAAGCCCAACACTGATCTGATGTGTGCCCAGTCTTTCCACAATGCTTGCACTACAAATCTGATCTTTTGTTTCTACCTCCTCTGCCTCTGAAGTTTCTTCTTCCTTGTCCTCTCTTGCTGCAATCTCCCTTGGAAGGGTCTTTGGACCGATTGTTTGTTTTCTGAACAAAGTCAAGGGATTCTTCGATAGGCTCACTTGATTTCTTGATCTTTCTAGACCATTTTGGATATGTTTCCTTGCCAGTGAGGACATCACCAACAATAGATGCTATAGATTGCATCTTTTACAACTGTTAGTGTAATTTACAATATTGACCTTGATATGACAAAGAGAAATAGAAAAACAGTAACCTTGCAGGTCTACAGTCTCTGCCAAGGTGATTTACAATCTTGATATGCTGTCAATAAGCAAATTTGTTGGTGGCAATCTCATACACGAATACAATTCTTGCATACTTCTTGCAGCAGAATGAAAGAAAATTGAAATTCATCAATTCAATTCTTTATGCAATCAACATGATGGGCAGTCGCAACAATCTTCAAAATACTTCTTACAAGTGACAGAAGGGTCGAGTCTCAGCAAGTCAATCTTCAGCTGTCAACAATCTTCTTAACTAGTGTGGTCACATCTTCAAATCAAAAAGAGGAAAGCACTTCTATGCATATACATTTTACAGTATTAAAACATTATGCATAGTATTCATGAGCCTCTTCTTTTAATTCAAACAGTAATATATGCAGACCATGCACAAGATAGGGCATAAATTAGGGTTTTTACATTCCCATCGGTAGCAGCAATATTTAAAATACTTCTTACAGCCTTATGAAAGAATATCAACCACATAAGAATGTCTCAAATCTCAACATCCATTACACAGTCTCAAATCACAGCATGCATTATATCAGTCTGGCAGCATACATTATATCAGTCTTCACTATATCAGTTAATATATTTTGTAGTCACGGTCCATCAAATAGCAGTCATGATTCATCAATACACATTGACCAACCATAGACTTCACACAAAAAATCTAGGGTTAATTTAGGGTTTTTGTATTCCCAACGGTCACCAGAGTTTTACCTCCAACATAGCCTCAATGTTGTGCAGCGAAATCGCAGCCTTCAACAGGCCTTCAACGTGACTTCAGCCTTCAGCAACACGATTCAAAATTTTGTAGCTTCTGTCGCAATAGCCCGTGGAGACCCGAGCTCGTATTCCAGTAGTAGTTCAACTTAGTCTTCAGCGTAGTCCACACAATCAACTTCAGATAGGACTCACAATCTCAAATCGCAGCTTCACATGGAGGAGTAAATCGAAATAGTCAGTGTACAATATTTATGCCTCTCTCTCAGGTGGACTATCGAATTGATCGCAGAGTCTGGAAATGGGGTCTGAGAACGGCTTTGCGATGGAGGAAAATTATGAGATATGGTAGCAATTGAGATGTGAAGCAAAGCGTGACGCGGATGGGGAGCTCGCCCTGGAAAGCTATCTATACGTGACAATTTTGGTTCACAGGACCATGGAATAGGCGCTGGCATTTCATCTGGGAAACAAGCTGTCGAGCCCCACCTTTTCCAGCATGCTCCTCTACAATCTGGTCGTGGACATTTTCAGAAATCACAGCATCTCACAAGGAATTCGTAGCAATTAATACACTCATCAAGAATTAGGTCAACGCAGTCACAAGCAGTATTATTTCTCAATACTACAGTCTTCAAATTATAAACTCCCTCATGAAATCGCAGCTCTCACAATGTCAAACACACCAGTCTTCACGGAGTATGAGAAATTTTGCAAACGGTATTCAAAGAACTCGCAACAACAACAATATGCAAGAGGAGGAGGGTGACTCATTCAGCTCAAGAAATTAGGGTTGAGAAGAGAGCAGTTTGGCAAATGAGGCAAATGAGAAGAGAATAACGTATACAAATGGCAGACTGACAGAGCAGGCAGTCTGGCAATGGACTGGCAAGCAGAATGCCAGGACTGAAATGTAGCAGGCAGGAGTTATGGCTAATAGCCAGGCTCTGAGACCACTTGTTAGGTATAACTCCCGATTCGATTGTTATTTCAATGCCAATGCATATAATTATACATTTCAGGCGGTGGTTGAGATTCCGACCGGCCTATCCATATTCCTACGTAACTGTTCAGCTTCCTATTCTTTATTTATTTATTTACAATATTATAATCCCTAACAGATTATATTCTAACTGTTATATATAGTGTTGCTGAGATATTTAATAAAAAACAATTTTAAATTATGATACGATGACATAATAATGTCATTTTTTGAAAAAGTGTGTTATTGGTAGCATTAGTTTTCAATTCAGGGTTTTATTTTAAGGTTATTGTAAATAACATTAAGGATTGTTTTCTTCCATTTCCACATTTTTAGACCCCCCAAAAAGTGGTGCTACCGATAGCACCACTTTTTGATTTGGAGGTGTTTTTTGGTGTGTTTTTTTCACAAATTAGGAGTTTTTATGGCTAGAGTTATTGTTTTGAGTATAAAGTTCTTGTCAAGTTGTATAATATGTTTAAACCTTCTATCTAAATTATCCCCTACCTAATCAAAATCTGTATAACCAAGAAGTGAAACTATAACCCTGCTAGATTAGAAAACACCATAATGCAATGCCCCCTATAAATATCTGAAAAATATATTTGTTGCTTTCCAATGGATTTCATGAGTATTTATATTAACCTTGAGATCATGTTGGTTGCAAAAGAGAGATCAATCCTATAATGTGTCAAATATATCAAACTTCACACAAGCTGACGATGCAAAGTGGCATCAACAAGAGGAGTATCATAATCACCAATAACATTACACCATGCTGAAATGGCGTTGCTGAAGGATTACAATCACTCATATGAAATTGATCAAGTAAATTTGTGTTGGAATGTGTAATGTTATTATTACATGTGTAATTATGTCTAGTGTGATTTTGTAAGAAATTATGATGTATTATCTAGCAAATGAAGGCATATATGTCTCTATCTTATGTAAACAGAGTTATCCCACATGCATCATGGAGTAATATTCTTCTATTACCATTCATTATATAAGGAGGTGGAAAATCATGTATTCCACATGTATTATGGGATGTTATTATTCCATATCCCTGGCTATATAATAGATATGAGGAGACCCTTCGGACATGATCAAGTCATTGTATTGTGATTTTATTGTAAATCTATGAAGCATATGTATAGTGGAGCTCAAGTGTAAGATTGGATATTTCTTAAAATTAAGAAGAACATAACTTCCCATGGATGTTTGCCCCTTTGGGGTTTTACCACATATATATGGTGTATCAATTCTTTTCATGTGTCTCTAGTTTCTTACTTTGATTATTGTTGCTTGTATGGATAGAAGGATATACTAGTAGATTCTTGATTTGCATGTTAGAAAACCTAATGTTGTATATTTATGCATATTCTAAATATTCTAACAATTTGTAGCATACTTAGGATGAGAAAGGAATATACCATCAACAATATGCAAAATACAAAGGCCCAAAAAACAATGCAACATGCCTAAATTTGTCATTTCAAATTGATGCTTAAGATTATTCTTCAATTCATGTATAATTGTAAGCTAGTTTCCAGCAAGGATTAGATCATCCACATAGAGTACCACAATGAGGACATAATAATCGAATTTCTTAATATACATAGATTATATTTACACCATTTGAAACTATCTTTCAAGAAATAAGTATCATTTTTCTCATACCAATCTCCAAGTGTATGTTTAAGACAATAAAAAAACTTGTTTAATTTGCATACCAAACTTGAAGTTTCAATAGTGATAAAACTAATTTGAAGATTCTTCTTGGCTTTAGAAAGTTCACGTTTCCATTTAAAGCAAATATTCTCAGGGGAATTATTAAAGGAATCATTAGAAGAGTGATGGGTTGAACCCTTAGTATGTGCTTTAGGTTTTTTATTAAAACCTTTAATAGGATTCTTCTTACTATCACCCATTCGATATTTACCATTAGTTAATAAACCAAAATAAATTAATCTATATTTCTCACATAATCAAACCTTTACACAAATATTCAAAGAAGGTTGACATAGAACCATTAGACATTTCAATGGACCTATCCCTAGTTTGAGTAAACAAATCAAAGGAAAAAGGTAACTTTTGTTCTTCAAGAATAACAAAGGCATTATATTTTTTATTATTATAATTTACCACAATTATTTAGTTTTTCATTATAGGTTTTTATTTCAACAAGAAATGACTCTATTATATTAAAATATTTAGGATCTAACTCATGAATATTCCTTTCAAGATACTAGGTAAAATCATCATCAAATTTATCAAATAAAGAAGCTAAAGTTTTCCATAGCTCAATCAAGATATCTTGAACCTCAATATGTATGTGTAAACTATTTGAAATAGTTTGATCATTGATTCCTCTTACTTGATCACATCAATCTTCCCATATAGTTAAGTCATTAAAATTGATTGGTTTCGTTTGTTCACCTCTAACTAAGCACCACATATTATTAATGTTGATAACATCAATCATCTTTTTCTTCCAAGCGAGATAGTTAGTACCAACTAATTCAGGAATAGAAGCTACCTCTAAACTCATCGTCATAAACATGAAACTAAACAAACAAAAGAACAAGAATCCAAAGACTAGAAAATAACATTGAATAAGAATGGAGTTTCTAACCAATAACAAAACCTTACAACACCTTACCGATGGATCTGCAAGCCCACAGAAAAAACAATTTTTAGTGATTTTTTTGTAAAAAAATAGGGCACATACACTTTTCTAATTGCCACTTTGTGTGGGTAACAGGGCCCACATATTTACATAGTTTCTAGGGTGTTTTTACGCACCTCCTATGAAAGAAATGTGGGTGGGTTCTTGAAAATGCTTGAAATTAAAATTTTATGAACGCAATCTCTATCCAGATGGAAACTATGTCAAAACACAACTAGAGATGAATGGACAACCATATCTATTGTGATAAATATAGATCCATGGTGGAAAGTTAGTATAGAATGGATTTCAACTCATATGTTCATAAAAGAAAAAGGGAAAATTGAAAATTTTCTAAAAAAAAAAGGTGAGGGTTACGGTTTTGAGAAAAAAGCTCAAACACGTAGAATAATTCCTAGATATAAATAAAAACCACAAGTGTTGTCTAAATATGATGGAAAATATACTAGATATGGAAGGCCCCTAAAAAATAAAAAATAAAAACTTAAGAATGTAGATATTAGTAGCCCACTTTGATAGCATGTTATATTATTGAGAAATACACATAAACATACAACAATAAATTTATTAACTTGCAAAACAATAGCAAGAATCTACTAGTATATACTCCTATCCATAAAAGCACAAACATAATCAAATACTAAGTAAGAGATAAGAGAAAAAGAAATAGTACACCAGATATACGTGGTAAAACCCCAATTGGAGAAGCATCCATGGAAGGTATAATATTCAGTATTCTTCATAAATATCTAATATTGCACTTGAGCTCCACCCACATATGGTTTTCATAGATATACAATGTAGTTCTCAATAACAATCACCATGATAATACCGAAAGGGTCTCCTTCATATCTCTTATATAGATAGAGGTATGGAATATTAACATCCCATAATACATGGATTAGGTGAATTATATTCTTATAATTTCCCTACACTTGAATGCCAACCCAATTCTCGTAATCCTGCGAGGTGCAGACATAATGTATGCAGGACCAAATCCTAACTAATCCTAACTTGATTAGAAAACAACTGAAAACTATTCATGAAACCAATTAATCTTATTTAATTCTCTATTGGAATGATTGGGGCTCGGTCTAGCTACAAGTGGCATCAATCCAATATCATCTATGATCACATGTTGCATGGACACTACATTTCCAACATCCCAATTAAATTGTTGGAGTGTCTTTTAAAGAGTTAATTGATCTATGATGACAAAAAAACACACATGTAGAACTGTGCAAATTCAAATATCTCTTTAAACCAAAATTTTCAACACTCACATCAAGCAAGGTTATGATGAGGTGGACTAGTGACAAGAAGGTTAATGAATCTACAATTTCAAATATTAACCACACCAAAATTTGAAAGAAAACAAAGCATTAACAAGAAATGAATAAACATCTAATTTACAAAAACAAAGCATTAACAAGAAAGGAATAAACATCTAATTTACAAAATCCTCAAGCATACGAGCAAAGGTTCTAGGTCAAGATGTTGGTGAACAACATTTTTCACACTTGAGTGCTTATTCTCAATACTCCATTCCTTTCAAAACCTTATTCTCAAGGTTAATGTACAATTGGAAAGCCTGATTCTACTATGTGCACACTTCGTTTAAAAAAAATAACTATAAGACAAATCAAAGCAATTAGAAATCGATCTTCAAAATATGTACACTCGGCATAAAGAGAACATAAATTGAAAAGAAATGGAAACATTATGAGAAATAAAATATACAAGAAATGATGAATATATTTTGAGTTATAAAGACAAATATACTTACAATTGACACTTAAAAGAGTGAATGAAGAAGTGGTTACCTGCTTTCTATTTTCAAAAGATTGTGAGTAAATGGAACTGTTTTTAATATTCAACACTTCTTTAGACATAAAACAACTTGGAAGAGGAATACATGAATAAGAGGACGAGAGAATGGTCTCCAATCTATGCTTTAAATAATTGATATAAGAACAAAATTCTACACAAAGAACTAACAATGGGGCAAACAAGAGTGAGCTACTTTCTACAATTGGTTTCATATATAAACTGAACTTTTAGCTGGGCACACTGGCTGAAATAGGCTATTTATTAATGGAATAAATGGTGGATGTAAGATCAAATATTATATGAATATAATGTGAAGAGAAATAATTTGAGTGATGAGTAAATAATGAGGGTGTATATGAAAGGAAAGTCGCTTTATTTTACGATTCATTAACAACATTTAACGTAATATGAATACTTTTGTTCCCAACTGTGTATAAACCATTGCTTGACAACATTTAAGAATAAGTGGATTAGAGGGATTTGTGGACAACGATTAATTGATAACAATAGAGATTTAATGAGATTGATCTAAAACACACTGGGAATAAATATACACAACAAAACTGGATCATAATTAAATGGAAGGTGAATTGAATGAGTTAAAAGGTGGATTGAAGAGGTTTGAAAGTGATGAGAGTTGGTCACAATATGAAGAAAAACAAAGTATTGTAATATATGTATGATAGAGTTCTTATGGACATAATTTTGATAGTTATGCATGGAATAATTAGAAGCAATGCTTGGAAGAATAGAAGGAAATTGTAATGAGTAATATTTTAAATGAATTTAAATAGTAGCTTGATGGTCAGAATCAATTATGGCAGTTATTTTTGACACCAAAGAACAGAGGTATATGGGCTATAAAATTGAGGGCCAATATTGCAAATGAAATGGATTAAACTGAAGAGTGTGATCAACAAAAAAAGAATGATGGCGTGCATAATTGAGAATGTAATTGATTAGAGTTCAACAAATAATATAACATGCATTAATAATATAATCAAAATATAATCAAATTGAAATGTGAAAATCAATTGAAACACAAATTAAATAACATTCTACAATCTAATTAACAAATTAAAGAAGATCCAATTGTTGGATCCTCTTGCTGAAACCATAGCTTCATTCTAAAACCCTATCCTACCTCTTGGATGCCATGGTGGTTCCTCCTCTGATCCAATTCCCATCATCTCCAAACAAGAAAGCCTTCTCCTTTATTGCATCCCAAGTTTGTCAATAAACTCATCGATATCCTTAAGGTGGATCTCCCATCTGCTCCTTTGAGGCAGATGGATTTGAATCTCTGGGATCATGGCCTTATCGAAAAAATTTACAAGTATGTGTTCCTCCCCTCGCTCCATGTAAATATAGTTACAATTTTTTTGGCATGTTCCAATCAAAGGGTGAATGAGTCACTACTTATGTTGTAATGTACCCAACCCTAAAACCAGGGTCATGAGCACATGTAAACCCAAAGGAAGGCTGAATAAGATTAAGGTCAACCAAAAGTTATTATGACATACCTTAAAACCAATTAAATCAAACATACAACCTTTAAAATAATTGTGATACTTTAAAAGCAATTATAAAATTCTCCAAGAGTTCATGCACATGCAACACCATGCAAGCATGAAAATGCAACCAAATTTACAAAATTTAATAAACCTGGACCTTGGAATTATTAAAAAATTAAATTTGACCATAGCCAACCCAATAATGCTAACTATTCATATTTACATAATTCTTTGCAAACAATTACAAACTAGATCTTTCCGCCATAAAACCATGCAGTTTATGGCATTCCTCAATCCGATTTATGACACTTTTATTAACAGTTTTGCATTACCTATAAGATCAAGTATGAATTTAAAATACAGAGCCATTTAATAAAGTAAAATGGAAAATACAGAGCTATTATATACATCCATTAATTCATGCAAATATCAGATATACTATTGCTATAAAAATCACTACTTGATCATCTGGTAAACATCCAAATCTTTGCAAAACCAACAATGAGTCTCAAATAAAAAGAATACCATATATATCAAGAAATATACATACAAAAAGGGTGCAATCATTATTCTATGTACATCCTTACAACATTTGATAATCATATCTAAAGAGAAACTATCAGTTCAATCAAATTTCCAATCAGAAAAAACCATCAACCCATCAATTAGTCATTAAAACTCAATAATTTAAACCACAGAATCATATAAAATATATGATAATCCATGGGAGCACACTTGAATTTTATTATACAACAAATAATACATGTTCATACATATTTAAATCTTCCATTAATATCATATCTCAAAACAAGGAGAAAACCCCAATTTCCAAGCAAGATTCCTTAACTAGTGTTCCAAAAACCAAGCAATACAACTACAAATTTATCTACAGATATTATCAGCCATATAGGGAGAATATTCAGAGTAATATACAACATTTAAACACATAAATAACATATTTCAACACTCCAATAAGATCAGATCCCAAAACAAGGAGAAAACTCCAATTTCCAAGCAAGATTTCCTCAACTAGAGTTCCAAAAACCAAGCAACTTCAACTCTAAATTTATATATTGATATAATCAGCCATGTATGGAACTATTGTAGAGTAATATATATAATAACACATGAGTGGACATATTTTCAAGTTTCCATCAATATCAGTTCTCAAATAGAGGAGAAATCACCAATTTCCAAGCAATTAAACCATCAGATTTGCATCCAACCATTGATACTTCTACCAAGATTTTCAACAATAAAAAGTTCAATTGTGAAGAAATGGAAAAATCATATAAACATATGAATTAAAAAAATAAACCACTTATCTTATTAATGTGAAACTGGCATCATCCATACCACACTCCACCCAACCAAGGTACTGCCAAACCATATCTCACTTTGATAGGCCACCCTCGAGCTGAGACCACATATCTGCAATAGAGGCACACTCAAGAATATCTCATGTATTAGTTTCAGTATACACAACTATATTCCTCACCACATATTTCCTCTTCCACCCCACTAGCAGGTGCAATGGTAATCCAGACCCCCTAGGTCCCTCACGATATCTCCATTCATCATCAAGTTTTATGTGTAGGTCTAGGAAAACAAAGTAGTGGACACAAAGGAACTACACCAGAGTTGTCCAAGATTACCACAAACACCATACAATATCATAGTGCTTCAATCACAAAGTTCATTCACATAGTAGAGCATATGTGGATTCCCAAGCTCACAAGCTTACCAAGCTCTCAACGACGAAGGTATGAACAACCAATAATAACTAACCATAATCAACCATCCAAAAATAACCCCAAACTAAGGATATCAAACTTGTATTTATAGACAAAAGAAGGTAATTCTAACTCAAGGGGTCAAATCAAACCAAGGTAAGCCAAATTGAGTCAATCCAAGGGGGGTAACTCAACTACAAGAAGTTAACTCTAATCTAACCCAACCAATTTAAATTTCAAGGAGAGTGACTCCAAGCCACTCCACCCAACTAAAATTTATGTGTGGACATACCATCCATGAAGAGGAATCAAAATTAGTGAGGTGAGGTGTAACACAAACCAAGGTATCTTCCCAAAATATAAAAGGAGGGATTACACAAGGAGTTACTTAACTTTTGAGGTGTCATGGCTAAAAATAATCAGTGAGGGTACACTTATGCAAATAAGGGTTACAAAACCAAGTGTAGCCACCAAAAAGGAGTTACAAAACCACCAAAGGGGATCAAATGACAATTGGAACCCATCAAAGCACCAAGGATGATGAATTCACCAAGGAAGGCCCACTAAACCATGATTTAGAATCAATAGTACCAACATAGTCTAAAATAATAAAAAATTGGGTCCATTGTACAATATTTGGGTGTTCATCAACTAATAAAGTCACCAAAGCATAAATACATACCAAGCTCAACTGAACAAGTTCTAAAGTTCTAGGAATTTCCCCATTCCCCCTCACCTTATGGATCTAGGAGCCCCATACTCTTTTGTGGTCCTTGGTGTTTTAGTTGTTTTCATTAATTATTTATTTACAAAATAATAATAATGACTCTAGGTCCTTAAAGACCCTTGTTTCGGCACCTTGTGCCACAATAATAATAACAATCATTACATATGTCTAGGGCTTAACATATAGGGCATTACATATGTGGGTGTGGGTTCTACACCTTCTTCTTTGATTGAAAAGAGGATAAGGATCTAATATTCCATAGAGGCCCTTACTTATTTAGTAATTGTGGTATGTACTTAAATCACTAGACTCTAATAACATCTCCCTTGCCCAATATGACCAATGGGAGGGGACATTAGCTAGATTTGGACCCTCCAAATTCATCCCAAATAAAATTTACAAATTCATAAAAAATAAATTACGTGTGAAGATGCAAAATAAACACACACAAAAAAAAAAAATCGATCCACACTTGATTAACATGCATATACAAGCATAAAAATTGTAGACATCAATTAAATATGATTCATATTCAAATACAAAAGAATACTTATCTTTAAACAACATTGACCTAATCAACTAGCTATGTAAGAGCGATTTTCCACCCAGCCATAGGCACTCTATCCAGCATATACTCTTTCTGTAGAGAGGTTGCCCCCAAGATGGGATACGAGGCCACCATGGCGAAGGAAACACCTACATGATTCCCACTCTTAGCCCACAACTTGATTTGCTCTCTATGCTTAGCCAAATTTTCATATAGATCTCTACATGGATCTCACTCAGCTCTCACAACCTTGACTTCCACAATACCTACTCCACACAACACCCTTCTTAGCTTAGGTATCCCCTTCACCGATCCACGGTTCTCTTGGGTGATCCATATTGTCAAGTGTTTCTAGTGTGTGCATAGAAGAAGATCAACCTGATAAATGTTGTTGGAGGACCACTTGTACACTCAATTCATGGATTCTCAAGAATCTATGAGCAACAAAAATAAATGGGAAAGGTTTTCTAGCTTTCCCAACCTCTCTGCTTACCTACAACTATCGATTTCCCTTACAAATCAATAGATCTATCCCTAAAGTCAAATTTCTTGGGTTATACACAATCATGAACACCAATATTGAGATTTGAGTAGTATAGATATGTGTGAGAGTGTGTGAGAACCGGGTTGACTCCAAGAGGTAAGATAAAATGGTGAAAAGAAAAATTACATGGCTTTTGATAGTATAAGAAAGGAATTATAGTAGCTATAGTATGGATCTTGGTAGCTGGAATAACTATCACAAAAGTGCAGTCAATACCATGCTTCAATAATTACATTAGGTGAATTTTCCCACCAACCCCACGCATGCATTCAATGATTGGAAAATAGTGAAAAAGAGATAATTGGCTTATTCAAGGCACAAGAAATAATTTTGAATGGGTTCTAAAGTTGACATTTGGAAGTAAGGATTTGGTCTTCTAGATCCCCCTTTCCTCTTCCCCTTTGGTAGAATCATATCCCCTGTGGTGCCCTTTACACAACCATGTTGGACCATTTTATTATTTATGCACATAATATTTACATATATTTCAAGTTAGAAATAGAATCCAATAATCTCCAAATAACAATATTTACATCAAACATGCCTAGCCATTCGCTAGTCAGGCCTTGGCCTTGAGCTCCACACTAGGAACCAATACTAACATAATTACATCATTTAAATCATTTTCCTTAAATACATTCCAAGTCAAAATTGGGGGTATTACAATCCCCCCCTTTGGAATAACACTGTCCTTGGTGTTTTCTCAATATTTTAAAAAAAATGGATATGTCTCTCTCGTGGCATCCTCCAACTCCCACGTATCATCATCAAGCCCAAATTTCTTCCATTGCACCTTTACATGTTCGATGGCTTGGTTTCATAGAAATGCCACCTTTCTATCTAGGATGCATAGTGGCTCGATTTGGAACTCTCCCTTGGGTTCCACCTATATCACATCCCACTCAGTCACATGGTTAGGATCATGTACATATTTGTTAAGCAAATAAACATGAAAAAAATTGTGAGCTCTAGTGTTAGTAGGGAATTCAATTCTATGTGCAATTCCCTATCCTCTCAAGCACTTAAAATGACCCATAATATCTTGGTTATAACTTGGCACAACTTCCAAGCTTCAAGGAACTCTTCCTTGACCTCAAACAAAGATAAACATGATCGCCAACATAGAGTTCCCTATGCACTCTATTTTTATCTGCATAGCTTTTCTATCTAACCCGGTTTGCCTTTAAATTATATATAAAATTTGTAACTTCATGTTCCATTTTCTTAAGCAATTATATCCCAAGAACAATTTTGTTCACTGGATTATCCCAAGTAACTGGTTTTCTACATCTTCTGCCATACAAATCCTCAAATGGACTCATGCCCAATGATGCTTGATGTCCATTGTTATATGCAAACTCTACCAAGTGTAAATACTCTTACCACTTGGATGGTTTTTCCATCACAACCATCTGAAGCATGTCTTCAAGCACCTTATTTACCCTTTTTGTTTGTCCATCTGTTTGTGGATGACAGGTATTACTAAATTTCGGTTGCATATCCAAATATGCAAAAATATTTTTCCAGAAATTTGAAGTGAACTTGGTATCCCTATCTGAAATTATTGCCTTGGGAAATCCATGCAATTTGAAAATTTCCATCATCAAAATATTTGCAATGGAATTTTTTTTATATTTGGATTTAACCAGTATAAAATGCACTGCCTTTGATAACTGTATGGAATCATGCTACCTAACAGTCATTGGAAAACATGTAGTAAAATCCATGGAAATCGCTTCCCATTTCCGTTTCGGAATTGGCAAAGGTCACAACAAACCTGTTTGGTGTTGATGTTCAATATTCACTTGTTGACATTTCATGCAATTATAAATATACCCAGCAGCATCCTTATTCATTCTCGACCAAAAATTTTTTCTTTCTCGCTGTACCAACTATTTTATGGTATCCTGGGTGACCAGAATATGGAATTTTATGGATTTCATCCATAACGATTCTCCTCAAGTCTGCCACATTTGGAATATAAATTTTGTTTTTGTAAATAAAAAGTTTGTCACCTTCCAAATGGTAACCTTCATACCTCTTTTCTAAATTCTGTTGTTGTAATTTTTGTTTTATTTGTACGTACAGTTCATCTTCAGCAATACGATTAACAATCAACTACCTCAAATCTCATTGGAAGGTACTAATGGCTTCCGCATACATTAAATGTACTTTTATGCTAAGTGCATCGACCACTTTATTTTCCTTACAATTTATGTGTTTGATCTCAAAATAAAATTCACACAAAAATTGTATCGATCTAGATTTCCTAGCATTTAACATTGGCTGCTCAAACAAATATTTCATACTAGAGTTGTCTATCCTTAGCCCAAATTTTCTTCCCATTAAATAGTTCCTCCAAATTTTAAAAGCATGAACTATAGCTTCAAGCTCTAAGTCATGGGTAGCATAGTTCTTCTCATGCTCCTTCAACTTCCTTGACTCATAGCATACCACATGGTTATCTTGCATAGGAAATCCTCCAATTCCTTGGTTACATGCATGTGTACACACCAAAAAATCACTTTCTGGGTTTGCAATTTTCAAATTCATAGCACTTGTGAGAATCTTCTTCAAAAACTGGAAGATGTTTTCACATTTTGGTGCCCATTCAAAATTTATCCCCTTCTTTTGCAAAGAAGTGATTGGGTGAGAAATTTTGGAGAATCCTTCAATGAACCTCCTGTAGTAATCGAAAATACCCACAAAGGATATCACATTTGTAACATTTCTTAGAATTGGCCAATTCATGATGGCTTCAATCTTATTGAGATCAACTGATAATCCTTCCTCTGGAATAATGTGACCCAAATAGTGAATTTTTTTATTATAAAAATCACATTTGCTTAGATTTGCGTACAACATATGCTCTCTTAGAAATTGCAAATCCATTCTCAAATTTTCTTCATGTTATTATTCATTCTTAGAGTAGATAAGAATTTCATCTAGAAAAACAAAAACACAACTTGTCCAAATACTTGTTGAAAACAATATTCACGAGACACACGAATGTAGATGATGCATTGGTGAGACTAAAAGACACCACCAAAAATTCATAGTGCCCATACCTTGTTCTAAATATTTTCTTATGAATATCTTCTTCCTTGATTCTCACTTGATGGTATCCAAACCTCAAGTCAATTTTTGAAAATACCTTTGCCCCTCTCATTTGATAAAAAAGGTCATCAATTCTAGGAAATGGGTATCTGTTCTTCAAAATCACTTTATTCAACTTCCTATAATCAATATATAGCCTGAGTGTCCCATCTTTATTCTTCAAAATAGGATGACTTCTCCCCATGGAGACACACTTGAACGAATGTACTTCTTTTCTAGCAATTTTTGCAATTGCATTTTCAACTCTAATAGTTATGGTGCACTCATCCTGTAAGGTGTTTTGAAAACTAGTGTAGCTCCTGGAACAAGATTGACTGTAAAATCAATGTCCCTCTTTGGAGGAAGTCCCGGAACTTCATAAAAAAGCACATCCCTAAATTCGTGTAGCACATGATAGTCCTCCAACTACGGAATTTCATTTTTTGTTTTCTCCAAAATATGGGTTGCATACAAATGGAAACCTTTCCAACAAAATTTATTCAACGGCATGGCTGAAATATACCTAACAAAAACTACCTTTGGAATTCCCTTTACAACCCTTTATTTCCCATATTCATCAATGCATTCAAAAGTCTTGCTGCATCAATCAAGTTTAACTCTATGTGTTTGTAGCCATTCCATTCCAATGAGAATATCATAGGAACCAAGTGCCAAAATATTTAGATTTGTAAAAGTGGAAAATCCACCCATTTCTAGTGGACATTTCTCCACAATTTCATTGAACTTCCTCATGGTTCCAGTGGGTAGTTGGAGTAACCATGATTTACTATGCTTTGATTTCTTAAAATCACAAATCTCAACAATTTTAGGATTGATATAATTGTCATGAGTAGATCTAGGGTGCATACAAATACAAATAGATTGCTTAGAAATCTTACCTTCAACTTAAATCACAGTTGATTGATGATCTACTTAGAAGTCCTCTAATGTTACATAGATTCTAGGGACGGTCCTTTCCACTTAACCCACAGTTTCAAATCCTTGGATATTGTGAACTTGCCTTGCACTCCCATTTTTATGTGGAAGTTCCTAATAATATGGTCCTCTCCACATCCCCAACATTGAAATGGATCCCTTTTCTCTCTTGGATTTTCTCCCATCATTCTAGCTAGTTTAGTCACACCCTATGGTGACATTCTTGGATGATTTATGAATTGAGGCTTGAACCCCTTCTTCCTTTGGTTAAAATTCTCATTTTTCTTATACTTCCATTCCTTATTTAATTCTTGTTTTATTTTGTTCTAATCATAATCGTACTTTTCCTTTCTTATGGCCTCATATAGATTTCTAGGTTCATCAAAATTAATTCTATATTTATATGACTGTGGTCTTCCACTTAAAAAGCACCAAAATTTCACCTAGTCATCTATAATGTACTTGACATATCCTAACAGCTCCAAAAATTTATTTGCATATTCTTCCATAGTCATCTGTCCCAATTTTAGCTCATGGAACTCTTTGATTTTTCCATCATAGTACCCATCAGAGAGGTACTTCTCCTTGAAATATTTATTCACACAATTTTTATTTCATTGATCCTATTCACTTATCTAAGGTGATCCCACCATATGTAATCTATTCCATTCAGATTGAACATATCTACTCTTGATTTCATATTTCCTAAGTAGTCTTAGACTTGGAAATACTTCCTCACCCCAAGAAGCCACGCCTCAACTTCTCAACCACATTTTACCTCACCATCAAAAGTAGGAGGTTTGGCCTTCTTAAATTATCCATGAGAGATTTTGTTGAAATACCTCTTCCTCTTATATCTATGAGATGGAGAGCTTGATCCTTAAATGGAGTCTCTAGAATCAGATGACTCACTAGGATATATTTCTGGAGTATATTTCCTATCTCTAGAAATACTTCTTTAACTATGGGACCTCTTGTGGGAATGTCTCCTTGAGCTAATCCCACACTTTTCTTGAATTTCTGAATTCTTCCCATGGTTAATATTCTTCTAAATGTTTTTCAGAATTTGGAGCATGGATGCATTCAATTGATTATGTTCTTGTTGATCTCCAAGCATCCTCTCAATGTCCTCTCTATAAATATGTATTTCCATCCTTAGACTCCTCATGGTTTCTGCAATATCTAGATGAGTCATTTGGTTTCTTCTACCATTAGATTTTGTCTCTGCATTCTCGACCTAGATATTCTCTTCCATTGCATCTGTCTTAAACTCATTGGGGTATTTTGTATCATCCATGATGATGATATTCTTGGCACAACCAAGACCAAATATTTCCCAACTGTATTAGATTGATTATTGAACCTTAACTATCCCCGTTATGATTCTAAATATGCAAAAGTGTTCATAAACACATTTGTTAGTTACATTATATTCTCAGAAAAATATATACTATATTTTTCATGCATTATGGGAAAAACCATATTGTCAATTTTAGTCAAATTATAGAAAATATCTAAATCACCCCATTCAGAATCTAATTGTGCACAATCTACCACAATTTATACAGTTCCAACAACCATGGTTCAACTCAAGAAATAACTTTGTTGATTTAAAAAAGAAGAAATGGGGGTTAATGGAAGTGCGCTCAATTTTTTTGTAAATCTTTACATTTTACGCAATCTGGTGCTTAAGTTCAATTCCATTTTTTGAGTCTCGACACTTGAAATTCAACCATGGAAACCACTTATTTTCTCTAGTTTGCACCCTTTATATTCCACCCACCACACCTTACCACTTATCACACATGTAGTTTTAGGCTCTCTGGAAAGTGGTTTCCTAAGACCGCTTTTATGAGATTTAATGCATGGGAGGGTGACACATCATAGGGTTGTTTCCATCTTAGGATCATGTCGATTCATTAACCTTCATGCATATTCATGACCCTGAGGAATTTCCAACCATTGATATAGTGTGCATGATCTTCTGCTACTGATAGGACTGGAAATGGTCCCATCATTCCTTACGTAACCTGACACAACCCCATGTCACATATCTGCATGTCACATCACCTCATGTCAGGACAAAAATTGGTTTATGGCTTCAAGGAAGGTGGTTTCCTGAACCCACTTTTGCAAGCATGAACACACCAACGACTGACACGTCGACATGGTAGTTTTTCAAGGTCACACCAAGCAATTATCTGTCATGAAAGTTTATGGGCCTGAAGTAATGCTGACCATCGATAAAATATGCATAATCATCCCATGTTAACATGTCCAACATGTGTCCCATCACACCTGACATCCCCTCCCATCAGATACAGACCCCACGTCACATTACTGCATGTCAGACCCAAAGTGGTTTTAGACTCTCGAGAAAGCAATTTACCAAACCCTCTTTTGTGAGCTTGAATGCACCAACAACTAACATGTGGACATGGATTATTTTCTTCAGGGTTATGAAAAATGAATCAACTCGCATGCACCTTCACGAGCCTGAGGCATTGAGAGTCATCGAACTTCACCACTGCCCAAAAGCCAGACCACATTTTCCTTCACACTTCGCCACATGTGATCACCTGTATGCAGATCTAATGTGGTCGGTTCACATCACAACCTATTCTAACATGGACCCTCCACATCATACCTCTTTCCCATGTGGCTCGTCCATACCACCCTACCACCTAGCACTGGTGGGGCCCAACTAAAATTTTCTAAATTTTAAAATGTGTATTGGCACAAAATTTTAATTCAATAGTTACTAGGATAATTCTGAACTTAGTACAAAATTACTTATGCCCCCTCCCCTTTTTGTCACTTAACAAAACTCGATTTTTCTAGATAATTTCTATTTTTTTCCTGTAAATCTAGATTTATGGCCCATACAACTCCAATATTGCAACCAGAAGCTTTGATACCACACTATAATTCCCCCCTCACCTAATTCGACCAATGGGAGGGGACACTGTCTAGATTTGGGGCCTCCAAATTCATCCCAAATCCAATTTACAAATTCATAACAAATAAAATACGTGTGCATATGCAAAATAAAAACACACAACATAAATAAAATTGACCCGCAGCCTATTAAAATGAATATACAAGCATAAACATTGCAAGCATCAATTAAATACAATTCGAATTCAAACACACAAGAATACTTATCTTTAAACAACACTGATCCAAACAACTAGTCTTGCAAGAGTGATTTTGCATCCAACCATAAGCACTCTGTCCAACATATACTCTTTTTGCTAAGAGGCCACCCCCAAGCTAGGATATGAGGCCACTAGGGCTAAGAAAACACCCAAAGGATTCTCTCTCTCATCCCACAACCTGATCTTCTCTCTATACTTAGCCAAATTCTCAAACAAAGATCTACATGGATCTCACTCAACTCTCACAGCCTTGGTTTCCACAATACCTTCCCCACACAACACCCTTCTTGGCCCAAGAATCCCCTTTATTAATACACAATTCTCGTGGGTGATCCATCTTGCTGAGTGATTCTAGTGTGTGCATAGAAGAATACCAATCTGCTAAATATTGTTGGAGAACCACCTGTAGCCTCAATTCATGGCTTCTCAAGCATCTACAAGCAACATACAGCAATGGGAAAGGTTTCCTAGATTTCCCAACCTATCTTCTCACCTACAACCATCGATTTCCCTTCCAAATCAGCAACCATATCCCTAAATTCAAATTTCCTAGGTTATTCATAGTCATGAACAACAATATAAAGCTCTGAGTAGTGTAGATTTGCGTGAGACTATGTCAAAATTAGGGTTAACTCAAAGAGGTATGAGAAAATAGTGAAAAGACGACTAGTATGTCTTTTGATAGTAGAATAAATGACTTCTGGTAACTACAGACTAGCTCATGGAAGTTGATAGAACTGTCACATAAGTGCAGCCAATCCTATGCTTCAATAATTGCATGAGGTGACTTTTCCCACCAACCCCACACATGCAATCAATGGTTGGAAAAATAGTAAAAATTGATATAATTGGCTTATTCAAGGCACATGACAGAATTTTGGATGGGTTTTAAAGTTGACACTTGGAAACAAGGTTTTGGTCTCCCATGACACCCTTTTCGTCTTTCCCTCTGGTGGAGTCATACCCCCTTTTGTGCTCTTCACACAACCATTTTGGACCATTTTATTATTTATGGATATAATATTTACATATATTCCAAGTTAGCAATACAAGCCAACAACATGGTAAAAATAAAAAAAATTACATCATACATGCTTATCCATTCACTAGGCAGGCCTTGGCCTTGAGCTCCACACTAGGAATCCATACTAACATATTTACATCATTTACATCATTTTCGTTAAATACATTCCAAGACAAAAAGTGGGGGTATTAGAACCCCAAACTTCAACCCTAAAGTGGATGTGCCATACATTGTCCCAGTCTGGGTTCATTTACCTCATCTCCCCATATATTGTAGGGGAGCAAACTCCCTTGCGTATATAGGAAACAAGCTAGGAAAGTACTTAGAAAAGGTTGAGCCAAAGTCAAATATGCTTTCTTGTGGAAGAATATGCGTTGAGGTAGATCTGGAAAAAGTCCTCCTGGAAGCCATCCTCCTCAAGATGGACAACTGGAAACATATTCAAAAAATGGACTATGAGCAGCTCTCTTTTAAACGCAAGGCTTTCCACGAGTATGATCACTTTTTCAAATACTACAAGAACAATCCTAATTAGCCAGAAGTAGTGCAAAATAATGAATCCACTTGGAAAATACTCAAAAGGACATTAGGATAATTTTGAAGTAAAAAATGAGCCTCAAAACAAAAAATGTACCATCAAAATCAACTTTACAAAAACCAATCAGATTATAGAGAATGACATCACCTCTTATGGTTGAGGTGGCATTGTTTGCGTTAAAGTTCCTTACTTGTCAAATTCTAAATGGTGAATGAAAATCCATGTTTAACCATACTCATAATGGAAAAATACTCATAAATTACTTTCAAATATAATATTTATGTACTTAGTAATTTTTAAGTACTTTCTCTTTTGAATTTAAAAATATATTATTAATCAAAAGTCAAACATAAATTCAAAAAATAAAATCATGATTTAGTACTTTTGGATATAATTTTTATTGTATATATGTTTAGGACATAATTAAATTATTATATATTATATCACATCATATATTATAACTTTTATTATAAGATATATAATACATATAATATTTAACAGAAAGCAACATCTTCAAGTTATATAACATAATCCATTTTTTATGTTTTATTTTAGTTATAATAATCTAAATGGTCATATATCATATAATATTAAAATATAATATAATATATATTATAATTATTAGTTTATATTATAATAATTATAATAGATGTTATATTTAATGAAAGAATAAAGATTAAAAATTTATATTAAATGTGTAAATACATAAAATAAATAATTATTAATGTAAATTATTTTAAATAAGTATAATTTAAAATTTATTTACAAAAGTTTAATTTAGGTTTACAATTCAAAACTAAAATGTTTTACTTTATTTTATTTTATGAGTACTTTATTTTAGTACATTTATGCATTCAAAAGTACTCATGTTTCTAATCATATCAAATATTATTTTTTATTAATTTTATTTGTGCACATCTTTTCACTTTAATTTAACCATAGTTACATGAATTGTATTGCAAAGGTGAGTTGTAAATATACCTTCCCCACAAAATGACAAACTTACAATACTTTATTATATTTCTTATGACGCTCATTTTAGACCTCAAAATTCTCCTAATAAAAATGGGAAATAAGCAATCGAGTCACTTGAAACAAATTGGAATAGTACATGTAGGAGCATGATCGTTAGCACTAGGCCCTCAACTTTTGACCCGCTATGGCGTCCAAGTCCCATCCAAAATTCTTAACTACATCCCCAATCCTTTAGTCTTTGGAACCTCTTCCAAACCATTTCGAAATCCTCTCTTAGGACAAAACCCCCGATATTGATTTGGATTAGCTAGAAAACTCTTCTTATGTGTGCCTTGTTCAACCTACCTTTGTAAGTTGTTTCCCATCAGTAACCTCCCTAGGCTCAACTTCCCCCCCCCTGCAAGTTTCTTTATTTCAAGAAGAACTCGACCCATATGACATGTTGGCAAATGCTCTATATTCTCAAGCTATAGTAATCGGTTTCCTCACAAGAAAGCAATAATAACAACTTTCAAGTGACCAAGATGAGGATGGTGAAGAGGAAATACAACCAAAGAAACCAAGCAGGAAAACCGAAAGATAAGTTTGTGAAGAAGCAACTCAAAAAGACAAAATGATGGTAAGGTAAGCAACAATAGAACAATCCATGTCTTTCACGGGGATGAACTTGACAAAAAGCATTCGGGGAATCCAACAAGCAAGAGGTGCTAAACCCAGCAATGGCAAATAATGAAAGTGGTCTCCTGGAATTGTAGAGGCATGGGTAGCAAGTTCAAATCGAAAGTAGTAAGGGACATTGTAACCCCAGAAAACCCCAAGTTACTTCTAATCTAGAAGAAAAAACTATCAGAAGAAGAAATGGAAGAAGTAGAAACAAAAATATGGAACAACAATAAATCTACAGCAGTAATCTCCATAGGAGTCTCTAGAGGCATCACCACTCTTTGGGATGACCAAGTTTTTGAAATAAGAATAAAAAATCACTCAACATTAAATATACGTAGAGCTACTAAATAAGCAAAATGGGAAAGTATACAATTTTTTCAATGTATATGTTCCCTAGAACTATGCAGAAAAGAAAAAAACTGTTGGGACACCTTGAGGAAAATTAAGGATGAAATAGACAAAAATGGAAGCATAATAGATGGGGACCATAATTTCATGCTAACAAAGGGAGAAAAGAGAGGAGGTATTATTGTTAGGGACCTTGTTTGGGATTTGGTGGAAGACATAATATCTGTATGGGATCTCTCTAATGCCCTTCCAAGAAAAGGGAAAGACGCCTATTCCAATCAGAGATTAGGGAAATACCATATAGCAACTAGATTAGAGAAAGTCTTAATATCTAGTTCTTTCCTAGAGGATGACATGGAAATCTCCTCAAGCATAATCTCCTCTGTGTCTTCGGATCATAAGCCCATCCATATGACTTCGGTGGAACCTAAAAACTCTGGTCCACTCCCTTTCAAGTTTAATCCCTTTGGTTGCAAGCTCCAACAGTAGTATACTAAATAAAGGAGGTATGGACACATAGTTTTTTTAGGCTCCCTAAGATATATCCTAAAAATAATTTGAAGGTTGTCAAGAGAGCTCTAAAGTAGTGGGCGTGGAAAAACTACAAGGAACCAACAATGGAGAGAACAATTTTGCAGTCAAAACTAGATTTATTACAATTAAATATGGAATAGGAAGAGATAAACAAAACATATTTATCTTTGGAGAAAGATTTAAATCCAAATATATATCGAGTCTACCAAAATGGAGAAGAAAACTAGAGGCTTATGTCAAGAAGCATTTGGTTGAGAGCTCGAGACAAAAAAACAACCTTCTTCCATATGTAAGCCAAGGCCAGGAGGTAGTGGAACAATGTTAAAGTAATCAAGAGATCAAATAGAGAGGAGATATTTGGCTTTGAAAATATTAAAAAAGGAGGTATTTTGCTATTTCAAGATTCTTCTCCCAAATGAAGACGAGGAGGACCCTAATAATATCTTTGAGATGCTACAAAATATTCCTCACCTAATTCAAGAAGACAACAACAACATGATGTTGACATAAAAAATAAAGGAATCAAAAGCTCAAGAGGTTGTATGGGATCTCAATGCTGACAAAGCCCCTGGTCCTAATGGTTTCTCCATTGCCTTTTTCAGGAAATGTTGGGATATAGTGAAAAATGATTTATGTCATATGTTGCAATGGACTAGAGAGAAATGCAAAATGGGGGGGGGGGGGGAACTTCTTCTTTCTTTCTATGATCCACAAAGGAAAAAAAACCTCCTCTTTCTCCAGATCTTGACTTATTTCATTATGCAATTCCTCCTATAAAATTTGTCCAAGATCGTATCCAATCGCTTAACGTCTCTCTGCCCTATTATCATATCAGAAAATCAAGGAGGATTCATTTAGAAACGTCAAATGATCGACAATATTCTCTTGGTTCAAGAATCAATTCATTCCAACAATCAACAAAAATAAAGTGAAATGATTATAAAATTGGATATGTCAAATTCTTTGATCGTGTACGTCACTCCTTTCTCTTATTTGTTCTTAAAAATATTGGTTTCTCTAATCATTTCATCTCTTGTTTAAACCCTTGTATTTGAATCCCATGGATTGTTCCCCAGGTAAATGACTGTCCAACATACTTCTTCTCAAGCTCTAGAGGTTTGCGTCAGGGCTTCGCACTATCTCCATTACTAAATGCGATCATGGAGGACTCTCTGAGCCAAAAGTTGGAGCAGGAAAGCAATGTGGGTAATCTTTTAGTTATCATAATGGTCTGTGGATTTAAGGAGATAATCCATTCTCAATTCGTCGATGACACCCTCCTTCTAGGAGTGGATTTAATGATCATAGTTGATTGCTTCAGAGTAGTCCTTAACACATATATGGATGCTTCAGGAGGTTTGGTCAACAAAAATAAATGCATAATATATAGTTGGAATTTCCTTACTAGACTCTTAAGGACAATAACGAGTTCCCTTCAATTCAAAAGTCAAACAAAATGGATTTCCTTTAATTACTTAGAAATTCCTCTTTTCCAAGGTGAACCAAATGTAAATTATTGTCTCCTCATTCTCGAAAATTCAAGAAAAAAATGGCTCAATGGGGGGATCATTGGATTAATACAGTAGGTATATCGGTCCTCCTTAAATCTATTCTCTCTTTTCTCCCTATCTATCAATTCTCTGCATTATTGGCACTTGTAGGAATTTTATAGAAAATGAGTGCGTTGATGCGTAAATTCTTATGTCAAGGTGGCGAATTCAAATAGAAAATATACCATCCAGTTAAGTGGGGAATAATAAGAATACCCAAATAACATGGTGGTATCACAATAAGGGAACCAAGTTGAATGAACAAAACTCTGGGAGGAAAAATCCTATGGCCACTAGTCTCATCAGGGAAAGCATGGTGGAAATCAGTCCTTTGCAAAAATAATCTATGATGCATTGATAGAGGACCAAATACAATGCTATGCTCTCCATACTGGTATTTTTTAAGGATTATTTCCCAATCATAAGTGATCACCTCTCCTAGACTCCAGGAACAATTGAAATATAAGGAAACCCTTCCAAGATTTACAATTTGGAAGGAAATTTGGAACAGTGAGGAAATCCTAAAATTTGGAAATTTGGAACCTTTTTCCTAGATGTGTTCCCACATGAAAATACTCACTAAGGATAATCTTAAAAAATGTGGATTCTAAGGGCCTTCCAGATGCCACTTGTGCAAAGCTGAGGATGAATATATTCTCCATCTCCTTAGCAGTTGTTCCTTTAGTAAGGAGGTGCGGGGATTCTCATATAAATGATCCTTTAACACTCATGTAGTTCACTCGAACAATGCTTAAATGTTCTTATCATGGCATAAAAAATACCTAGGAATATTTGAACATAAACCTTCCCTTAAACGGGTATAGAAAACCCTTCCTTATTTAATAAATTGGAATATCCGGCGAGCAAGAAATGTTGTGGTGTTTAAAGATGAACAAATTAGTCCACGACAAGTCGCAACACAAGATTGGGTCCTAATGGCTAAGCACTCCAACAGAAAGGAAACTATAATAAATCCAATGAATCTTGGAAATGGAAGAGGGGAGTTGGTTAAGTCCCATTCTTAATATAGATACGACTAATATAAGGCTCCTCCAAAAACCAGACTCTAAGAATTGGCCTCTGAGAATGTCAAAAATTGAGTTCTAATCATGGATCCAGAGTAGGATTCATAGTATACTTTTCTTTAATGGGGCCTCAAAAGGAAACCTAGGGGTGGCAGGAGTGGGGGGGCGCGGATACTAGGCCTCAAATAACTTCCATAAATGAAGTACACATTGGGAGTGTGCATTGGTTTGACCAATCAAGTAGAGACATTATCCTTATGGAAGGGATTTGAGCTTGCAATAGAAAAAGGTTGTAAGAAAATTAACATTATCAGGGACCCATAAAAATTAATTCAGTGCTTAATTCATAAAACTCCTCTTAAAGGCCCTCATATATGTAGAATAATCCTTCGAGTTTGATCAAGTTGTAAGAACTTTGCAAATTTTTAGGTGTACCATGTAGAAAGGAAAACAAAATAAGGTGGAAGATTCACAATCCAACCTTGCATGTTTCCTAGGAGAAGGATTATGTCAAATAGGGGAAGTCGTCATTTTATAGTCAAATATGGCATCACAAAAGGTTATCAAACAATTCATAATTCTTATGTAGCATCAGCGGGTGAGTGAAAATGAACATTTGCAAAGGATAAATTACGCATGGTTTTGTTGTAGAAGTTGGATGATGATGGGTGTCAGGGTTTGTATCTTGAAGTTGAATTGGGATGGCATAGGAATTTAAGGCTCCATCTCTCTCTCCATGGTGTATCCCATCCAGAATGAGAAACGTATTATGTAATTAGAGGAGAAGGTGGATTTTTTCCTTAGTAGCATCGAAAGGTGGAAGCATGGCATGGAACAACAAACTGAAAAAGAGATAAGGAGAGAAGTTCACTGCTATGAGGTTCTAGCTCCTTTTTAGAGAGAATGAACTCGGAAATTTCCCTGATGGAAGTGGAAATTAGCTGCCTTCATGGAAGAGGTCATGAACAAGGAGATAAAATCATAGATTTATAAGAGACTGTTCATGGATTGAAGAGGGAGGTAGCACCAAGGTTAAGATGAGTGGAGCATTGAGTGGAATCGTCAGTGGGTTCCCTAAATACTTTACAAGGCCTGGATTGAGAAGAATATTTAGTGAACAAGAATGTAGCTCATCACATTCCTTCTCATCCCATCTACAAACAATCTGTAGCTCCAAGACATACTCCAAGACCACCGGGTTTCTCTAATTACCATGTCTTTATTTAATCTATGTGTTTTAAGTGTAAATTTTGGTGTAACAGTTCCATATAATAATATATACTAGTAATCTCGTAGAAGTAGATTATACAATTAGGAAATGGTGGACTAAAACCAAGGATTCTAGAAATTTTTAAATTGGGTAGACTAAATTATTGGCCCTAGTTTTTATATCAACTTTGGCTAGATGGTTTGGCCGTAACTTCTTTTTTATATAATATTTTTCAGTTTTTGTTAAAGTAAATACAAATTAAAGAGAACACAATACCAAAGTGTTATACCAAAATCCTGTCACCATCATGTGATAAAACATTTGACATACCTACTTGCCCTGAATCCCAGCTTCTGGAGTGGAAACTCATATAATTTGTCAATCTTTTCATATAAATTCCCAGCACCATGCTTGACCCTTTATCCATATGCAGTACCTTGTTCGCACCGCCCATATTCTGTTGCCCACAAGTGGTGCCACCGCTTATGGCCCTTAGTCCATAAGCGGTTATTACCAGAACCGCTTTGTCACTAAAGGAGAAACGCGGTACCCTGGTTAAAAAGGGAAAAAGAGAAGCTTCTCAAGGCTTCTAGATGATAAGCCTCGATATATCCCTTATCCCTACTGTTGTGGGTCTGTTGAGGTCAAGATCCCCCATCCTAGGATCTTGGAGGCCACCTCACCCACAAATCTCTCAACGTACCCTATCCATCTAGCCTTATAAATACAAGCTTATGGCCATGGTTGAGGGGAGAACTCTTAAGGCAT
Source organism: Pseudotsuga menziesii (assembly GCA_001517045.1). NCBI lineage: Eukaryota > Viridiplantae > Streptophyta > Pinopsida > Pinales > Pinaceae > Pseudotsuga > Pseudotsuga menziesii. Next base: position 185,959 of record LPNX011219002.1, read on the forward strand.
TGTTATGTTGTTGGATTGATCACTTGGCCCATATCATTGGAGAGCATAGAGAGAGCTAGAGTCGGAGCTTATGGGAATGAGAATGCTTGGTTTCATGGAGATGCATGTCAACACTAAGGCTTGGTTGTAAACTTCTTCATATTTCTTTATTACAATTTGATTTTTGGCCCACCTATATTGTTGATGTTTGATTTCATATATATGTTGTTAGATTCCTTAGTCACTAGCATAGATTAGTAGATTATATTCTGGTTGCTTTGATCTGTTTCGTGTTGAGCTTATTGCAGGTACACAGGGTGACTATCAAAGCATTGTATTCTAGGTATCTACGATGTTTAGGGAGAGTCTTCAACCTCTATCTTCTATTTGTTCTGGATCTGAACCATTCAGACCATTGGAACACCTTGCTATCTGCAGGAGGTGAAATATTCCAGCTGACAAATCTGGTGACTTAGGCTGGGGAATGAAGTTGTGTATCAGTCTTTCTAATCTTCCTCAGTCTGCAACTCTTGTTCGAATCCAGGCTCCTTCTTCAACTCTCTTCAGTTAGATCTACTCTCTGATTGAATCTGTTTGGGTTTGAAACCTCCATATCTGTTCACATCTTAGTCATTTCAGTCTTTTATGCTCTGTTTCCATACTCAATTCAATAACATTTGCCTTGATCTAGCCTTTTTCTGATTGGATCCTTCGTTCTTCTTGTGTTTTGGTCATCTACAGGGAACCGCTCCTATGCTGTGTACGAGACGCGGTGCCACCACTTGAACAAAGTGTACAGTACGTGGTGCCACCGCCTGTAACCGGTTGACAAGAAGTGGTGCTGTCTGGGAAACGCTCTGTCAACACTTGAGAAGCGCGGTGCCAGGCAGGCATCATTCCAAAGCCCCTTTTCCTTATTTTTCTTTGAAAAAATTTGGATTTTGATTGCTTTCAGTTCTTCTAGTCAGACTTGTGTTATTGAATCTGATGCTTGTGGTTTGATTTTTTATGGTGTAAGATTGATTTGAGTGGAATTTCAAAAGTTTGATGAAGTCTTTTGATTGTTCATCCGCTTCTATGCTTGTTGGTTGTGTTTACGAAAGGATTTTTTGTTGTCTGAAAAGATTAGGGTGTTATTTAAAAATCTCTTTTCGTTTCTACTACATAGACTAAAAGAAGAACACTAGATTATCTTCTAGGTTTCATTTCTTATTTTCATAGTAAACTTCTTTTTCCTTCCTTTAAAAAAGATTTTTTTTTACAGAGACTAGGATATCATCATTGAGCATTGGACGTTGGTTTTCTGATTGGCTTTACAAGCTTTCAGAACCTTTATGATCTTTTGTCTCTCATGCATTGAGAGCTATCTTGATCAAATTTAAAAAAAATGGTAGTTTTAAGTTAGATTTGCTTATGTTTCAGAAATTTGAAAAAATAGAGTGCATTTGCATATAGGTGTGCTTCTTGTTTTTCTTTTAGGAAAAGAGATTCTTCCCCTTCTCATTTGCTTTCGGAAAGAAGAAATCAGTTTGGAAAAGTGTTTGCTTGTCTTTGTTTGATGTTCATGACTGTTGTGTGGAGGTATTTTTGGTTTTTGAAACAAAAGGAAAACACTCTCTTTCCCTCCCGTAAGTAGGCATACTGAATGGTAAAGTGAACATTTTCCACTAGCATAATGCATGGTTTTACTTTTTTGTCAAAACAGCATGCATTCCCCTAACCGAACAAGTTAAAATTAACATTAGTTGTAGGTTAAAATTTACGTAGTAACTTGAGTGGTAGGTTAGAGACGTGTTTGGGCATCGTTAAGTGTAGGAGTTGTCGTTATTTGTTAGCATTACATTCTCATTAGAGAGAATTTGAGGTAAAAAATGGGCCTCCTAAGAGATGTACTACAAAAATATAAGATATATTAAAATATTATGAGTTAGGGGTTTTATGGGGTAGGTATATATGACAACTCATCTCCTACACTACTTTTTATGCACAATATAAATAACCATGGTTGAGTTACTTTTCTAAATTGACTATAAATAAAATTAATAAAATAACTCTACAATGATGTGACTAAGATTCATTGTAAATTCCCAAAAAAATACTGTCCTTTAGCATTTATTTGTATTGAACTTGTAAAAAAAATTAAACAAAAATGAATTTAATTTATATGCATAACTAACATATTTTTTTCATATAAATATCATTCATGAATTTAATTTATTTTAAAAGTACAAGATTTAATATATATTAGTTTGACATTATGATATTAAATACAATTGAGTTAATATATAATTTAAAATTAAAAAACATGAAAATGACAAAATATTATTTTATAAAAAAATGTGAAAAGACATTTTTATGAATTTTGAGTACTTTACTTGAAAATGACAATAATATTATTTTATGAGAAAGTGTGAAATGACTTTTATTGTGAGTACTTCACTTTATGACTTAAAAGTACTTGTACCACTACCTTGGTTAACTATGGGTTTTCATCCACCATAGAAAATGTGACAAATAAACATTCTTAACTCATGCAATGCCACCTCAACCATGGGGGATGATGTCATCTACTAGAATGTAATTGGTTGATTTTTATAGTACATTTTGGTCCTTTTGAAGCTCATTTTTACCTCAATTTCTCTCTAATGGGGACTCACGCGGTTCTTCCACGTACCATCGGTATATCGAACGACCTTTCACGTACCCTTGAGGTATATAGAAAGGTACTTCATGTACTCGGTTGTATATCAGAAGGCCGCTTGTGTACGGTTATGCATTAGACAGCACTACTACCGATTCGAGCTCCCACGTACCTTGAGTATATCGGGAGACCCCACTAGGGTACCTTATCTATCTAAGCAAAGCCCTTTGGCCATCTTTTTTGGAGCCATACATCGAAAATAGCATTCGGGGAGATTACTATGCACGTACCCTCGAGGTATATCATGAGTGGCACCTTCTTGAAAATCCTAGTGAGAGACCCGACTTTTGAACTCCTCCTATCATTTTAAGTGTGCTTGCTTTGACCTATAGCTTGTGTAGGGAATTTCTTTTTGGTGTTTTTTCTAGATTTTTAGACCCTAGGTTAGTTAGGAACTATACAAACTGGCTAAGTTAAGACAGTCCAGAAGATTACGGGGCTTGCCACCTAATTTTATTCCTGGTTCAGGAAAAAATCCTATGGAATCTATCGACCAAGGAGCCGCTACCACCTCCCAAGTGGGAGATAATGTGGTTGTGGAAAGTGGAGTACCATATTATTCACACTCACCTCCCTTGATCTAACAGCCTTCTCGAGGAGATTCCTCATTCCATTCTCCCATGGAAGGACGTGTTGATGATACTGCTCACCCGGATTTTGGTCCCAATGCTTAATTTTGGGAAACCCCTGTAGGTCAGGCCATTGCTTCATTTGGCACCCGTGGAATCTCTTCTGAAATTGAAGAAGAACATAGGTAATACCATTCTACCATTCTCCATGCAAAGGAGATTGATAAGCAAATTGATGACATTTTAGGCCCAACACTACCAAGGTCCACATCTGTTCCTAGGGGATATCATTCACTTGTCGAATCTATGAGACCCATTGAATCGATTATAGATCGTCCATTGACACCCCACAACCCAGGTCAAGATACCAGCCCTACCACCTCTCATGTTATGTCTATACCTAATTTTCCCAGGTCTTCTGTACCTGAGATTCAATATTCAATTCCTGTTTCATCTACACCTTCTAGTGCTAGGGGGCAACCCCCGGCACAACCTACGTTATGTAACACCGGAATCGTTACTAGTCAAGGGCATACCTCTAACATAGAACCATCTACAGTTTATGTCCCTCCCACCCATTCTAATGTGGTTAATCCCCCATCCAGTTTAGGTCAACCCTCCGGGGCCCAACCTATAACCATTCAATCTTCTAGAGGTTATGGTTATCAAATACCTGTAGGTAATCTTAATCATCTACCCAATCCTACAGGAATTCCATACCCTAGTAATACTTTTACGCCATGGGGGCAACCCAACTGGTATTACATGTCAGCTATGGGGGGATACCTATACATACTACGGGAGGTGCCGAAGGACCCCCTTATGGAGGTCCTCCCCTTAGGGGGCCTAATGGTCCCAAAGGATTTGGAAACATTCCTCCTTATGGTCCTGGTGGCCCTAGTGGTACTGGGGGACCAGGTGGTTTTCCTCCTTTTGGACCTGGAGGGTCTCCTAGTGGTTTCGGTGGCTCTGGAGGTTTACCTCCTCCTGGCAGCCCCGGAGGGTCTGGTGGTTCGCCCCTTGGTGGTCCTGGTGGTCCCGGTGGTCTCGGTGGTCCTGGTGGTCCTGATGGTCCTGGTGGTCTCGGTGGCCCTAGTGGTCCTCCTCCTAGAGGCCCTAGTGTTCCTAGCATTCCTAATCTTGGAAATCACCCCCCTGCAGGTGAATCTTTCGGTAGTTCTTCATCACAGCAACCTATTTATCAGTCCACTTATGGTCCTACTGGTAATTATATGCCATATCAATATTACCAGTATGTTCATCCCAACCGAAAGTTACCTTTCCTAGCAACTTTGGACTTACCTAATCTGTCCAAGTTGATTAATGACCCCATTCGACACAATCCCTCGTGGCCCCCCATTCTGGTAAAGTTACCATCGAACATCCCAAAATTCGATGGGAAACAAGGAGACGATCTAAAGAACCATGTGATGACATTTCATTTGTGGTGTTCTTCAAATTCCCTCATGGATGAATCCATTCGGTTACGACTCTTTCATCGAAATTTGACCGGTACGACTGCGAAGTGGTACATTGAACTCCCACAACTTTCGTTTGTGGATTTTGGATCACTGGAAACCATGTTTCTTACACACTTTCAGCTCCCTATTCGTTATGAAATGGGTACTGATCTTTTAACCTCTCTGTGACAGAACACCTACACCCACATATCCAATCATATTCATGAGTGGAGAAGGCTTATTAAGGCCCCTATTCCAAATCAGTTACTAGCTGATTGGTTCACCAAATCTTTGTTGCCTCCTATTGCCCGAGATGTGGCTATGGGCGGTGCCGTTACTGAAGAGCAGGCTATTAGTCGGGCTTAGTACCTAGACTTGGTTTATTCCCAGTCTGGCACTCTTTTTTACCTAATCCCTCAAGCTCCTCGCCCCAGCACTGATCCTACCAAGCCACCAACAGAAGTACTTGTTGATGGGATTTTTGGTTCAATCCAGTCCCCATCAATGGCAAAACCTGCCAAGCAAACCCAAACTGCCCCATCTACTCCTTCGACTCCTAAAGTTTCCACCGAGGTCAATTCTATTCAAAGTACTCAAACCTCAAGTAATAAAAAGAAAGGTATAAATTGAAATAAAAAACCTGGAAACCAGCGAGAGACTCCACGACCAACCAATGGTGATAACGACAAAGGGAAAATAAAAGTGAAATATCCATGTCTACTATGCAGTGGTGACCATTTTTCAAAGGAGTGTCCTCTTCGAGACAATATCTCCCAATTTTTGAAGTCCAATCCCACACCTGCAGTACTTACGGATCCTTTTCCCTCTCAACAACAGCTGATAGAACACATGTTTAATCAGGGTAATTCCAGTTCATCAGAGGAAATTCATATGATGTCCTCAGATACCATCCATCTGCAAACTCGAAGTCATTATTATGATAAACCTGCGGATAAAAATGAAGATCATTCATCTTCAGGGAAAGCCCCTTCTACTAGTTCTCCTGAGTCCTTGTCTACTGTCCCCTTGTCTATCGAGAAGCCTACTCTCGACATGATTTTGCGCCCACCTAAGAGTACTTTTCAGAAGGCAGTATTTAATCCCAATGCCTGAGCTGCTCAATTTTATAATGTGGTTGAAGATCTCGCTCAGGCACCTTGTGCAATGTCTACCCTAGAAGTGCTCCAAAGTTGCCCTACACAGCGCAAAAACCTGTTGACTGCATTAGGAGATTTAGACCCAAATAACACCAACTTGATTCATTTTAATGTTGAGAACTATAAGTCTAGGTTACCACATAAACTTGCTTTTCAAGTCATTACGAAAGTAGTTGGAAAGAAAGTTTTTCGAACAATCCTAGATGAAGGAGCTTCAACCTCCATGTTGTCTCTGTCTTGTTGGAAATCCCTTGGCTCTCCCGAGCTTGTAACATCACCTATGACCCTTAAAGCCTTTGACAGATGGGGTTTCCAGCCCCACAATCTCATATCAGCCCTCGCGGTCAAGCTGGGGGGCAAAACCGTTTCCATCCAAGTAGAAGTGGTAGATGCCCCTTTAGATTACAATCTCCTCCTAGGATGAAATTGGTTCTATGCTATGACTGTTGTTGCTTCAACAGTATTCTGAACTGTCCAATTTCCACATCTAGGGAGAATCGTTACTAATGACTAGCTTGATTTCTACACGCCGGATGTTACTACCTCCATAGCTAATAACATCCCCATGTTAGGCTAGTCCCCTCCTCCTTACCAGTCGATTGGGGTAGGCATGTTGAAGGATTCATCCCTCATGGGAGTTTTTCCATCCACTCCTCCTAGCATGGATTCCAAGTCAGTCAATATGATCACCTCATTTGATTATGAGCCTAAGGGCCACTATGTTGTTGATTCCACCTTGTTAAGTCCACACGAAGCTATGTATGATGCCATTCAAACCTCTTCCGATGATCACATTGATGATATTCATCTAGTGTCCTCAGATCCTTGCCATTTACAGTATTGGTTAGAAACTTCTCTTCCCACTCTAGATTATCTCTCTGAGATTTTTCCTTCCGACGAGTCCATTATTGAGATCATGAGCACGGATGAGTCCATTTGGGAGGATCACCATCATAGATCCATGTTCCTCCCCAACACCAATTCGATTAACCATGATTTTGCATCCTTGTTTCCTACTGATATTGTCAATGTTCCCCAAAGTCCTATATTTTTGCAACATACAAATTCTGAAGGAAACCTTTGCAACATTACTCAGACGAACCCAATTGACATATCATCCAAGCCTGATGTTATTGAGCATGTTTATGTTGGGAAAAACTACTTCGCAGATGAATCTAAAGCCTATAAGCCACTTTTTAAAGAATTATGTGATATTTTTTCCTAGTCCTATGAAGAGATGCTAGGGATCGACCCTTCCATCGTGATCCACGAGATTAAAACTTATCCCCCGACCAAAACTGTCAGGAAAAAACTTAGGCAAGTTCATCCTCGGAAGGCCACAACTATAAAAGCTGAAATTGAGAAGCTTCTAAAAGTTGGGTTTATTTATCCTGTACCCCTGACGGAATGGGTATCAAACGTTTTCCTTGTCAATAAAAAGTAGGGCACCATTAGAGTCTATATCGACTTTAGGGATCTAAATAAATCTTGTCCCAAGGACAACTTTCCTACCTCGCATATCGATCAAATTATCGACAACTATGCTGGAAGTGTCATATTTTCATTCATGGATGGCTTCTCTGGCTATAATCAGATTGAGATATTACCCTCTGATCAGTATAAGACAACATTTATTTTCCCATGGGGAACCTTTGCATATAAGAAGTTACCGTTTGGCTTAAAAAATGTTGGAGCTACGTTCCAGCGTGCGATGTCCTATGCATTTCATGATGTCAAACACATTGTTCAACCGTACTTTGATGACCTCCCTGCTCATTCACAATGACGGGAGGACCACCCTGGTCATATTAGAGAGATATTCCTGAGATGCCATCACTATAATATACGGCTCAACCCACATAAATGTGTTTTTTGCGTTGAGACAGAATGTCTGCTAGGTTTTGTGGTATCCAAAGACGGTATTCGGATAGATCCTTTAAAAATTGCCGCCATTCTTGATCTACCAGCCCCAACTAATCTCTTTGAACTCCAAAGTTTGCATGGGAAGGAAAACTTTCACCGCCATTTTGTGTTCAATTTCGCAGAGAAAACACACGGTTATATGCGTCTCCTTAAGAATAACACTCCATTCTTCTGGGATGACTAGGACCAATGCACCTTTGATAATATTAAGCATGCTCAGACTCATTCACCCGTGATACACCCCCCTGATTATTCAAAGGATTTTCTCTTGTATATTGCTTCCTCTGCTACTACTATCGCTATGGTTTTAGCGTAGGACAATCTCCACGATCAAGAGCACGTGATTTATACGCCAGTAAGAATCTCTTGGATTCTAAAACCCGTTATTCACGTGTGGAAAAGTTAGCATTGGCCACGGTCATTGCTGTACAAATATTTTGTCATTACATTCTGCTCCGCACTACCACCGTATTGGTAGACCAGAACCCAATGTACTACATCCTGACTCGTCAAGTGCTCGGGGGCAAGTACTCCCATTGGATAGTCATCCTTTAGGAGTTTGATCTAGAGTTTGCCAAGGCTACATTAAAGAAATTCTTGGTCTTTGCAGAGCTTATGTGTGATCTTCCCTGTGCTTCGACAGAATCTGAGCCCAGTGATTCATTTCCAGATGAATTAATGTTCCTGATAAGCACTACTGATCCTTGGTATAGAGATTTGCTTATATATCTCCAGACACAACATATTCAGCCGCATTTATCCCATGATGACTGTCACAGTATCTGTCACCACGCGAAATACTATCTCATCCTGAATGATACTTTCTATAGACATGGGATTGAATCTATTCTTCGGCGCTGCCTCACTCATGAGGAGGCTGAACTTGTGTTGAATGATTGTCATTCGGGAGCATGTGGCGGTCATTTATCTGGGATGGCTATAGCCCAGAAAATCCTTCACGCTGGCTATTTCTGGCCTTTGATCTTCAAATATTTTCGTGAGGCTATTAAGAAATGCCCACCTTGTTAACACTTTTATCCTAAAAAGTGCACCCATCCTTCTCCGCTACACCCTGTCATTTCCGTTGGCCCATTTGCCAAATTGGGGATTGATTTCATGCATTGTAAGCCTACCTCAGTCGGGGGGCATGGTTACATCATCGTAGCCATGGATTATTTTACTAAATGGGTTGAGGCCATGCCTACATATGCAGAAGATGGTAAGACTGTTTCCCTCTTCTTGTTCAATCATATCATAGCTAGATTTGGAGTTCCGCAGTCCATCGTTACTAATCACGGATCCCATTTCCGTAATCATATGATGGAGGAAATGAGTTCCAAGCTAGGGTTTCACCATGAAAACTCTATGCCATATTATCCACAAGCTAATGGTCAGGTAGAGGCCATTAACAAAGTTTTGAAAACTATGCTTCGTCGGATGGTTGGAGATCATAAATCCAACTGGCACCACGTTCTTTTCTTCGTCCTTTGGGCTTATCGGACTTTTGTGAAAACAGCTACTAGTTTCACACCATTCTAGCTTATCTATGGACTTGAAGCTATCTTACCCATCCAATGTCAGATTCCATCTTTAAAACTTTCCGCCGAACTTCTCCCAGACACTTCCGCAAAGGAAGAAAGATTTTTATACTTGAATAACCTTGACGAGACTCGCAGAGATGTTGCCTTGGCTAATGAGGTGCATAAGAAACATGTCAAGGCACAGTATGATAAATCCGTCTAGCCTCGTGTCTTTAACAAGGGTGACCTAGTCTTGAATTATGAATAGAGATACGACAAACTGGGGAAGGGTAAGTTCGAATCCATGTGGTATGGACCTTTCGTTATTTCCAAGGTGTTAGAGAAAGGAGCCTACGAGCTCATTGATTATGATGGGATCCCTTTGGGGCAACCTCACAATGGGTTGTACCTGAAAAGGCACTATGCCTAGGTTTTCCTGGGTAGTATCTTGTATATATGTATATTGATTGGATTTCAGTGTGCTTAGTATTTTCAAGATGGTTTTGAGCTTCGTGTCCACATTTGTTTATACCATGTTTTGGTCATGCAGATGGATTTCTACAGTTTCGTTGATGGTGCTTGCCGCCACACCTTGAATCTTGCCTCGGCTTCTTGGGTTCTCTATTCCCCAGCTAAATATTTGTTCATTTCAGGAGCATTTTGTATAGGTCCCACTACTAATAACATCATCGAGTATGAAGCAGTCATCGGTCTTATGACTGAAGCTGCCTCCCAGGATGTTCGTGATCTAGTAGTCTTGATGGACTCACAGCTCGTGGTTCACCATCTGAAACATGTCTACACCGTTAGGAACCCGGTACTCCTCCTCCTATTTCGGAGAGTGTGTTTGTTAGAAAGATCATTCAAAACTATTGCTTATAGGCCTATCCCTAGGGAACATAATGTAGTTGCTGGCTCATTGGCTAACTACATTCTAGACTGGCATATTGCCCATTCATGACGGTAAATAAAACATGGTCCATTGTACATAGACATTTAGAAACATGTAAAACTCATAGAAAATGCATTTTCCATTTGAAAAATTTAAACACCGTGTAAAAGTCTGTATATATATATATATATATACAAAAAATTTTACAAAAATAGGTCCTGAGACCTCCTCTGAATCACATAGGATTTCAAGCAAAATCATCATACAAAATCCTGAAGCTATTAGCTTTCAGTACATATCTCGTACACTAGTGGTGCTCGTGATAGCACATCACTGCTCGAGCTACCCTACACACCAGCCTACTGAATCGACCTGGTACTCCCGCTGTGGATCTCTGATATCTCATCGAGAGGTCATCTATGTCAGCATCTGGGATGTCCAAAGTCAACCTCTCTAGGTTCTCCTGCAGCTCCCCGGTGATATCATCACCCTGTGGTAAAAGTAAGCTCCTTCTCACCTATCCAATGGAGATGCTCCTCCAGGTCGCGCTGCTCCAACATTTGCGTGAGTATATACAGGTCTCGTCACTTAACATAAAAAATATAAAACATAAAAACACTTCATCTATTTTCGGGTTTCTTTCTTCTTATCGATGCCGCCCCACTGTCCGCCAAGTGGGAGTCATGGTAGGTCAGGATCTCATGTGAAGTCCATGCCTACGTAAGAATAGTCCTCAACCATGAGGATCTGATCCCGTAGCCATCTGATGAACAGATCACTGGACTTCACCCTTCCCCTACTCGCTCCTGTGCGAGCCATGACCTGGACCCACCTCAGCATACGGGGGTCTCATGCTCTCAGACTCTATAAGGTCACCTGTGGCCTCATTTGTGGAACCTACTCGAAGAATAAGCAAACTAAGATGGAACTAAAGCCAAACTACTTCATCTCTCCTTGCCGACACTTATTCAGCTGATCCTTGAATATCGGAAGCATTTCTTCCGCCCAGTTTAACACAGTGGGTGCCATAGCCTCTATGGAATATAGCATGTGTGCCCTGGAATCCTGGTGCAAACCCTGACTTCTGGCCACCCTCTGCATGGTAAACAAGACAGTCCATAGAGCCTTATCTGTCACTACCTTGATGGGGATCTTCTTCCCCAATGTACCTCTTCCTGGTGCACAGTGTCAATCTATAAGCTCTCTGGTAGTAATGTCCCCACCACGGGAACCTGTCAATTAGATGGGGGAACCCTGTCTAGATATACCATTCAGGAAGTAGATATCCTCTACCTCCACTGTAAGTATGTGTGCCCCCACCTCGAAGTACTGCTGCTCTGGATTCCACATCTGTAGTATGTGTTCCAGTAGCCATTCGTGTGACACCATGCTTGGGGTTTGGAAGAACTTCAAGAGCCCACAGTCCCGTAATGTAGCAATACAGCCCACATTTCTCTCAGCAGTAGCAACCTCATTATCATGAGTTCTTTATTTCCATATCACCATGTTTTGAGCAATCTAGACCTGCCAAAAACCATAATGGTATGCATTAAAATCATCCTTAAATCATTGGAAATCAAAAGAATGAATTTATATCACCCATACCATTTGTTTAACTTATCCACAGTCGGCACTGCCTATGCACCGTTGGAGATAGGTGGTGGCACTGCCTATCCACTATATTGTTGGCACGGTTCTAGGGTGGAACCGCGTATCCCGCAAGGGGTAGCCACGGTGCCCGCATTCTGAGTTTTAGGGCTCACCATATGGACCCAAAACCCCACCAAACCTCAAAATAGATGCTATGAAATGAAATGTAAGGGTCTTAGCTATTACCTACAACTGACGATGCTGAAAACAGATGATGGAAGCTCCCAATATCAGCTATGGAAGATCTGGCTAAGAAAATGCTCCAAGTGCTCTATGCTAGAGGTAAATAGTGAAATGGTTTATTTTTTACTATTTACTTGACTTATATAGGCATTTTTGGGTCTGACTCGCTATAGTTTTGATGTAAAATCATATTTTTGTCAAAATTTATCTGTCGTAATCCCTAATGCTAGTTGTAAATGCATTTAACGCTTGTTTATGAGACTATTGTAGGATAGGAGAACTCTAGCAAGAAGCTTTGAAAGTTTGTTTATGGCTTTTTCATACTTTCATAAAAAGGAAAAGGTCGATGAGTGTTTATTACGACACTTTGATCACACTCTCTAAACCTAGTATCAAAGGTCTGAGTCTGTTTCTGAATCTTTCCATGCTCGTAAAATTTGACATTGTGCAAAGAAACATCATGGAGTCTTCTTTTCACATCTTTTTCAGACTCCTTAAAACATGAAAAGATCGTCGAGTCCGTTTTCGAATATTTCTAGGCTCGTAAAAAGTGACATTGTGTAAAGAAACCTCATGGAGTCCTCTTTAAACTCTTTTTAGGCTCCTTAAATACGAAAAGATTGTCGAGTACTTGTCTCCTTCATACTCGTAAAAGTATTTAAAGAGTAATCCTTCCGATGGTAGGTTATCTATTTTTTGGTTCGGATAGGACTATTTATGAAAAAGGAACACTCCAGCCAATCATGACTGGAAGAGTTCTCTAAGGTATGGTTTTATACTTTTTTGGGCCTCAGAGACTAAATCATATGAAAAAGGACCCTTCGGATTCTTCTTCCATATTCGTTCAGACTCTCTAAACATGAATGATACCGAGTTTTCTTTCAGTGGACTCGTTAAATTAAACATTGAGAGACCCGTTTTGGGATCGAACCCCTCCTCTCTCAGGTTTGTAAAACATATGAGTCTGAACTTGTCTTCCGACAAGCTATACCGAGTGTTTTTTACCCTCTTTGAACTCGTAAAACCAAAAAGAGGCACTCATCGATCATGATGGGGGCAATGGGAAGGGAATCATTTTGCAAATAATGGCAGTTGTTTGTCGTTACCTTTGAACATGGCACTTATCTGCATAATCATGTCAGTCAATTGGGTATTCAGCTAATCTCCATGACGATCCACTTTCATGAGTCATGTCACTCCCTTGAGTCTTTCAAAAGAATGCATTGTCCACTGTCGCATTGTGTGTCTATCCTGTCTAGTCATGCTGCCAAGTCTTTTGTCGTGTCGCCCGATGTTCAAAGGGGATCTGAAGAAGAGTCGCCTCTGTAGTCCACATAGTCTTTATGTTAGTATCTTTGAGTCAGTAATATGGTTACTACATGTACATCATTCCATAACTATGTTCTGAGTTTCATGTTGTCGATGTGGTATGTCTCATCATGGCCCTCCTTCGATGAGACTTTTTACGTCGACATCAGCTAATCATCCAGGAAATAGTCATAAAAACAATTATTGGTACCTTGAGATCTGTATGCCTTAATGACAAATTCTCTCACTCTCGACATAGGTTCACATCATTGACCTTTGATCAATAGAATCGACTGGGTGTTCAACATCAGGACATCTATTCACACTCAGTAGATTGTACTAGAGTACCTTGGGAATCATTGACATTAATGGTGATCTCCCTCGCACTTGTTAATGTTTCACATCATTGGTTGGTAATCAAGTGGTTTCTACCATGTTCAACTTTAGATCATTGTAATCACATGGATAGAATTGTACTTTGTGGAAGACGAGACAAAGACCCTGGGTATTTGTTTAAAGCGCTCATTGCTTTTCCCCAAGTTGTTGTTACGGAGAGAAATTCATATGGCTTGGGGTACCACAATAGATAGCTTGACTCCAGAAATCAATCCTTTCCAATATGCAAGAGAAATCAAATATCTAACACTAAAGGATCAAAACTTGTACCTTATTCTGGACGATTGAAGTAGATCCCCATTGAGCTTTCCAACTCCATCTTGAATTGATAAATTACTTCCTCAACAATTAGTAAACAAGAAAAGCATGCTATATATATTGGTGTTAGATATACTCTAGCATATATAATCAACAACGTATAAGCATTTGAAATCATCCATGGATAAAATATTCATTCAAACATACATTATTAGACAGGAAAAGATATTTCTTTTAATATAAAATCAAAGATTACAATGAATACAACCTCTGTCAGCACGTCTACGAATCGGAGAAACTGAATCCCCCACTTGGGCCTCCACCACCTCAATTCTCCATCTCTCGATATCAAGCTCACAAGCAAAAGGCAAGCTTGGGAAGAACACCAAAGTGCTCCAAGGGACAAGGGGATGCAGACTCAAGCATAAGTTCCAACAGCAATGGACTATAGTTTCTTTGCTCTCAATTCTCACATATTCTTCAATGTATCCAAAGGGTTCCTTATATAGCTCTTCAATAGGGAAATGAAGCATTGAATTCGAGTGATCTCAAGGCATATGGAAGGCCAAGAGACAAGTAATTTGGATCCATGTCAAGGAAAACTCCAAAAGAATTTGGCCTTTTGCACACATCCCGTTGTACGTGGTTTTAGGGGTCAAACCCACGTATATACGCGATAAAGGGTTTAAAAGTCGAGTATAGAAAATTAAGCATGTTTTTAGGGATGATCTTGGAAACATCAAAGGTATAAAAAAGGTCCATGGGGTCCAAAGAGTTTGTAGAGGGACAGGTGAATGCCATACAAGTGTGATTCACCAGGTGTGGTAAAATCAGCTATAACAGTTGCGATGGAGATAAAATCAGATAAACGAGTACAACACCTAAATTCAAACTATAAACCCAACCAACGAATGTGATATACAGTGCTCTATTCGAAGGTGACACAACTCAACACCTGCTAAAGATAACATCTTTCCTTGACCAGCTTTTTGGGTTTTTAAATTTTTTTTGGATTTTTTCAAATATTTAAAAAGCTTGAAAAAGAATAAAATTGCTTTATAGTTACAGACTAGGAGGAGACAAGTGTCATATGGGCAAACAAACTAGTTCCGAGCAATGGAACATACCTATGTTCAATGCAAGGATACATGTGTAGGATAGTGACACTCGGGGGAAAGTCCCCTCCCGGTAGAATAGGCAATCAAGCTGCAAAGGATATAAAAGATGGCTCTACATGGCTAAACATGAGACAACCTCGGGCTATATGGCTGAAACTCAAAGTCAAGGAAGCTCGCGTAAGACTCAAGAAAACATGCAAAGCTCATGATAATGCAATTACAACTTGACATAAGGGAGTCCTGAGGGAAATAGGCCAGCAAATGATCAAGAGGAGTATGAGGCTCTTGCAAAATGTCATGGCAATACTATGCAACAGACTCCCACACCCTAAGGGACAAAATGTCAGCATGGGCACCAAATGCAAATAAGGCGCTAACTAGGGTACCCATGTAAGGTCAATCTCTACCATTCACATCATGCCACTTCTAAAACAGCGAGAAGGTTCCGTCACATAATATAATGGGTTCATACCTAAGGCTATAATGAAATGGTCATAAGGTCATGAAAAATGCAAACGAGAGTAAAACCTAACCTATATGCTAGTTTAAACATCATACCTATAACGGGCATGAATGGGTCAAAGTAACAATCGAAACGACGCTCAAAATGGTCTCCTACATCATAAATTAGTCCAAAAACGGTCCAAAAGGATTAGAAACGGTCCAAACTATAGAAAAGGGGGTAAAAATGTTCAAAATTTTGAAAATTTTATATAAATAGTAAAAAATTCAAAACATTCCATAACATTTGAAATTTTTACCCAATTGAGGTCAGAACTTCAACAGCAAATTCCAGGAGATCCAGCCGGCGGAATCCACTACTGTTTTTTCCAGGTACTTACCCATGCCCTGCTCTTTCAATTTCATGCAAATTTTATCTTTTTCCATGGTTCATTTGGGATTCTAGGCCAATCTAAGATGCGCGCCTCGGCCCACGTGGAAATCAAGGATTTTTCCGAGTATAGGGTTGGATATATGCAGAAAAAGACCTCAAAGTTGCGTACATACGTAGCTGTTTAGAAAACAGTCACATATGCAGCCACGTTCAATGTTTTTTAAGTGTTCTAATGGATCAAAATTAAATTTTATGTGCAGGATGGTCCTAGAATGGAGAGAACGTGAGCACGGTGATGTAGAATGGGCAGTAAGGGCAGATCTAATGGCTCAACAACCTTTGCGGTCATGCGGGCTCTACAAGTTTTCGTGTCTTAGTGGCTTAAGGGCCAAACCAAGACTGTCGCAAATGCTAGTAGACTACTGGGATCCAGACTTAGAGTCATTCCAGATAGACAGGATGTCCCTCACCATAGAAGTGGAGGACATATGCTTTATTACTAGACTTTCCCGGCGGGGGGAAGTGGTGAACCTATGCTCTCGCGGGCCCGGTGGTGGCCTGACTATAGATGAGTACATAGCAATGTACTGTTATCCGTACATGGAGAAGGTGGGCAGTCTGATCCCAACTAACTCCATATAGGTTCTAGGCCTAAATTCCATTCTACTGACACTGGGCAGGATAGCGAGGCTAGCCTCACTCCACCAGGCCTCACAGCCATTGATGTTCTATGTCGTGGAGTGCATGAGGCCCACAGTTTATGACTGGAGTACGACATTGTTGAGAAACATGAGACAACAGCTTAGCGACTGCAATATGGGCAGGGTGTGAAACTTCAGTTTCAGCAACATACTGAGCACATTCTTCTTCGAGCATGTTCCAGGATTGAGCCCTAGAGTTGACGTTCCTCTACATGGGGTTCGAGATCTGGCCCAATGACGTTGGGCAGATGCAATGCGCAGAATGGGTGGAGGTAGGGTGTCCAACCCCTATCCAACTGATTTCTTTCCATGGTGGTGATGACAGATAGTTGCCATCTATGATTACCCCTATGCGGGGATAGATTTTTGGGGAGACCCCTACATGCCGCTACCACCAGGATCAGCATACAGTGACATTGGTAATGAACCTCGACCCTTTTTAAAAAAAATTGAGTTATTTTTTTTTGTGTTTTCTAATTATGTGGAATCAAAAGACATTGTTTTGGGTGACAATACATAGTGACATCCTATCATATGCATGTAGATGTAGGACCACAGCGGCCTGAAGGCTTCCCTCGTCATAGACGGAGGTGAAGAGGGGATGACATTACGGGTGTGGATGCGGAGCAAATGCTCCAAAGCATTCATACCAACTTCGTGAGGCTGACACACAGAGTACCCATGGCGCAAGGCGAGGACTTGCCTGAGGCCATGCAGCTCCAGGTGGTGGGTGTACCACGATCGAGCATGGGTGCGGCTATTTCGACGGCTAGCTAAAGTCGTGGTGACATTACACGATCACAACCCCCCTCCTCCTCCACAGGCTTAGATACCTGGGAGTGATACATTTTGTACTACCGTCTATTTATATTTTGGTGGCTCGAGAGCCCCATTTTTGTATTATGACACTATGTATTACCACATTTTGGATGTTTATAAAAAAAAATTATGATGATCGATTTACATGTGTAAAATTTTATGTTTGTGATGAGCTTATTGTCTATGAACCAAATGCCAATCTAACACATAGTTAGCATATGAGTCAGCAACTTGATTATTAATTATTGGAACATGTATGTATGTTATATTGTCAAATTGTCGTTCTAACAATCTCACACGTAAGAATCTTCTTAATAATGTCAAATCCCTAACATGGTACAAACCATTAAGTTGTGACACTACTAACTCTGAATCAAGACATACCTCAAGAGAGAGAACAACATGTGAAATGGAATCTCGTAGAAGCTCGATAACGACACTATACTCAGCAACATTGTTCGAAGAGGGCCGTAAACATACGCCTCTTGAAGATAATACCTGACCTGTAGGAGTATAAATCACCCAAGCAGCAGAGGCTGAGTGTTGAGTGTGACGGCTCGCACCATCCGCCAATCCTACGAAAGTGGAAGATTCCATTGACACCTGCCCAAAATAAACGAAAAACTAATCACAAACCCGATCACCATAAGAAAAGACCTACCTATGCAAAATTGTACAATAATATACAATAGTTAGCCTTGGCTGAAAATCATGCATAGTACTTTTTAAGGTAGAGCCCATTTCTAGGCTCCGCCAAGGCTATTCCCTCATAATCCACTAACTCATAAGCGCCCTTCTCTAATACACGTTTAACAACGTAAGGACCACGCCACATGGGATTAAACTTTCCTACTCCCAAGGGTTCTTTCGGTTGATCCCACAAAAGGACCAAATCTCCCTCACTAAGCCTCCTTGGATGGACAAACTTATCGTATTGGACCTTAACGCGATGCTTATTCACTTCTAGAGCCACCAAGGCATCTCAGTGCTGCTCATCAAGTTGCTCTAAGTGGACCAAACGCTCCTCTAATGGGGAAGTGTCTGGTAAGAGCTCTATGGCTAGCTTCAAAGAAGGAATCTTGCACTCAACCGGCAATACCGACTCCACTCCATGTACAAGCTGATATGGAGAAAAATCCGTGGTAGTCTTAACAACAGTTCTATAAGCCCACAAAGCAGGATATAACATAATGTGCCAATTCGTATTGCTTTGTGCGATGGTTCATTGGAGAATGGATTTGAGTGAGTTGTTCACTGCTTCAACCTGTCCATTTGCTTGAGGGTAGTAAGAGGAGGAATTCTCTTGCTTGTACCCTAACTTTGAGGCCAATTCTTCCATCATACAATTCTAAAAGTGCTTGCCATGGTCAGTGACAAGCTCCTTTGGAATATTGAACCGAGTAATAATCTAGTTGAATACGAAGTGTGCGGATGTCTCACCTTTGGATTTAACTGTAGGCATAGCCTCAGCCCATTTCATGAAGTAGTCAACAGCCACTATGATATGATGATGCCCCCCAGATGAAGCTGGGTTGCAATCCATGAAATCAAGCCCCCACTTATTGAAGGGACCGACGGTGATGATGGGATGTAACGGGGTAGGTCCTGGTCTAAAGGGTGGAACTTCTTGACTGCATCTACACAATATTTAAAGATCGATGGCCAGAAATAACCTGCTCTTAAGATTTTTTGGGCTGTAGAAAGCCCAGATAAATGACCACCACATGCCCCTCCATGGCAATCATTCAGCACAAGCTCATCCTCCTCATGAGTTAAACAATGACGTAAAATGGAATCTACCCCACGACGATACAAGGTGTTATCCACTATGAGGTAATTCTTGGATACGTGGGGTAATCGTCATCATTCATCCCGTGAGAGGTCAGTAGGGACATTCAATGTTTGTAAATATATGATAATGTCTCCATACCATGGATCCAAAGCTAAGATTAAGAAGATGTGCTCATCAACAATGTATCTTCACAAACCATCTCCTCCTCCTCTCTTGGGAAATCCAATATAAGCTCCGCAAAAAGTAACGATTTCTTTGATTTTGCCGAAACAGACTCGATATCGAATTCTTGCAAGATGACAATTCATTTATTATACTTTCCCCCAATCATCCTTCGAGTGAGGATGAATTGAAATAGATTGACATGGGATACAACCAAGGTTTGGCGAAGGAGAATATAATGTCTCAACCATTGAACCGCATGTACGGTAGCTAAGGAAAGCTTCTCAACATGGGAATAATGAACCTCCACGTCAATAAGGTTCTAGCTCAGGTAGTATATGACATGCTCTTGGAGCTCCTCATCCTCTTGAACCAAAACCATACCAATCGTCTCCATGGACGCGGCCACATAAAGTAGAAATTCACGGCTACAGTTGGGTGGACTAATCACCGAGGCCGATGCTAAGGCTTGTTTGAGCGCATCAAATGACTCCTAGGCTCACTCATCCCAACAAAAGGTGGTGTCCTTTTTCAAAAGATGCATAAAACCTCTAGTCAAATTGGCAAAGTTGACAACGAATCTTCGCAAGAAGTTTTCCATGCCTTGCAAACATTGAAGATGTCTAATGTTTTTCGGGGGAGACAACTAAAGTATTGCCTCTACCTTCAAAGGGTCGACTCTTATACCCTCCTTGGAGACAATGAACCCTAATAAGCGACCAGAATTCATGCAAAAGATGCACTTGTGAGGATTTAACCTGACCAAATAATGGTGGCACCTTTCAAACACTAATATCAAATGATAGGAATGATGCATTCTCATATGAGAATGAGCAGCAAGGTCATCCAAAAATACCTCAATAATTGATTTGAGATCATGGAATATCAAGTTCATAGCCCGCTAAAAAGTGGCTCCGACGGTCTTAAGGTCAAAAGGAATCTTCTGATATGAAAAGGTTCCCTAAGGACAAATAAAGGCAGTCTTATGTTGGTCCTCGGGTTTAATTTGTATCTGATTGTATCCGGAAAATCCATCCATAAAGGAAAAAACCTCGCTACCCGCACACTCATCCAAAATTTGATCAATAAATGGTGTGGGAAAATTGTCTTTAGGACAAGCATGATTCAAGTCACAGAAATCAGTGCATATACGGATCGCTCCCTGCTTCTTATCCATAGGAATAGGATTTGAAACCCACTTCGTCAAGGGAACAGGATAGATAAAACCGACTTTCAATAGTTTTTATATCTCTACCTTAATCATGGGTGCTTTCCTAGGATTCACTGCACACAAGCGTTATCGAACAGGGTTAGCATTGGGATAAGTTTTAATCTCATGTTCAACAATGTGAGGGTCGATACCCAGCATTTAATTGTAAGACCAAGCAAATATGTCATGAAATTATTTAAACAACTCGGTGTACTCTTGAATCTCAGCATGGGAACATTCTGCCCCAATATAGACATTCTCAATCTTGCCAAGATCACAAGAGATATTAATAGGAAAGGTGGGAGATATATTTTCCATGTTCCCATCAGCCATCGGACTAGGAGAGCTTAATGGAACCATGGGACTACCAATTCTCTCACTAAGAAACTCCCTAAAGTCCTCATGCTCCAAGCGGTCAAGCTCGGGAAGAAAATAAGATCTATGATGCAATTCTTGCCAAGGTGGCTCAACCCCTGACATGGCCTCAATAATCACTTCGTCTGAAGGAAAAACACTATCAAGGCAATCATGTGCGTGATAATATTGAACTACACATGCAAACAGCACATACGGGTCCTCCTCCTTCATCTGCGAAGAGAAAGGACTAGGCTCTGCAACACACCCAATATTAGCTTGATAAGCTACCATAGTTGCAGGAAATAGCACGTCCATCATGATGGGCTCACTCGAAGTATTCAGTGTAGGAAGAATCCAAGGATCTTCCATATGGTTCATGTGAAAAGACACTGATCTCACAGATGTTGAAGCCTCACCAGAACTAGACCCTATCATAAGGACAGGTGCAGGACCACTAAATATTCCCATAAAATATGGATACATGCCCACACCCACACTCCCAGTTGCCGGCTGAGAGTGCTCTATAATCGGGATCAAAGCTCCCGAAGATGTGGTAACCGACGGATTCTTGAATGAATTTTGATCAATCGTAACTATCTTCCCATTAAATGGAAAGCATACAACACGAAATAGAGAAGAAGCTATGGCTTGCATACTGTACATCCAATTCCTACCTAGCAAGAGATTATATTCAAGGGGTGCATCAACCACCTCGACCTCTATCGCAATGGTATTCCCTCCCAAACAGACCTTAAGGGAAGGAAGGATCCCGTGCAGCCTAAATGATCTCCCATCAAAATCAGTCAACATGGTACCAGATTTAGACAACTCAAGGGAACCTAAACCCTTCAAACACAATAAAGACATCACAGAAGCAACAACACCTTCGTCAATCACAGTGTGCTTGACGGTCATGTTAAGACATTATACATGAATCAAAAGAGACATATAATAAGGAAAGTGAGGTTGCAGTCCCACGATTTCAAATTTAATCATGAAGGAATAATTATCATCATTCACACCAAGGGCAGAAAGCAAAGCCTTCCTTAGCGAAGGACAACTTTGAAGTACTTCTAGTGCAGACATCGCACAAGGAGTGTGGCCCAAATCCTCAACAACAGAATAGTTCTGAGTAGCTCGGGCATTAGGATTGTGCCCCAAATGCTTAAGGAATCCCTGAGGAATGCGAGGTGTAGCTTCAGGTTTATCCACAAGTTTTTCAATATGCAAAGGAATCCCTAGTGGATCAGGTTCCTTTCCTAGGTCAGGTTGTGACAAACCATAGTCCTTCACATGGGTCACAACCTTCGTAGCACACACCATGTTGATGCAACCATGACCACTAGCCTCCAGTGGATCTTGATCACCACTAGACTAATCATGGGTCCTCGAGTTCATGTTTTGATTGTGAGGTAAAGGGTTGGTCAACACATCTAGGCCCTGCGATAAGAACCTCGAGGCTTCATCGATACGAGGGCACAAGTAAGTGAGGTGATCATCCTTACATAACTTGCAAGGAAATTTAACCTTATGTTTAGATTGCTTGTCCCCCCCAGCATTTCAAGAATTCTTGTCATTAGTATTAGAATTTTCATTCCTATTCCCACCCTTATGATTGTTCTTACCCTTCTTTCTATTCCTTCTGGGTTGTTGGTTACCCTTCTAGTCTGACGATTTCACCGAAAGCACACTCTCCATTTGGGTGGGTTGAGATGAAGCCATGGCTTGTCTCGAAGCAGATTGGTTGATCAACAATTGACTGACCTATTACACAACCGAATCTGCGGGCTTAGCACTTGCATAACCAACAATGCCATTGGCATGTGGTCCAGGTTTAACTTTGGGGTCGAAACTAGAATGCAGAGCGTTGGGAATGATCTCATATAACAAACTAGATTGAGCATAAATCAAGTCCAATTCCTGCACCCTAAAAATGGCTTGTTCCTCATTTTGAAATCCAGATGTAGAAACATCCTTCGCTATATAAGGCAATAACGACTTAAGGAACCACTCGAGGAGAAAATCCGGCGGTATTAAGGCTTTAATTAACCTCTTCCGTGTACGCAACTCTTGGATATGGTCCGAGATATGCGTGGCTTTATCCTACCAAAATGTCGACAAGAGTTCCGGACCAACATTGTAACGCACTGGTAGCTGGAAGTGGTTGAGAAAATTCATTGCTAGGTCATCAAACAAAGCGAATGCCCCCTTAGGTAACTCTATATACCATTTCACAGCAGGTCCTGTAAGGGTGCGTTTAAACAGCCTTAAACAGATCAAATCTTTGTGTAAGGAATTGGAAGAGCACCATAGGTGAAATGTAGTAACATGTTCGCTCGGATCCTCTCCTAGTTTGCCCTCGAACTTAGGTATGTCTGAGGGAATCTTATTAGGGATAACTGGCCAAGCTGGATCATGAGATACAGGATCGTTCGTCAGTCTCGACAAGTCAGGAATATTTAGCGTTGCGAGGAAAGGGAGCCTAGGATGAGCAGGTCGATGCACCACTCCTTGATAGTTTTGGTTCACATAGGTCTGATTACCGTAACCACCATGGCCTTGGCCATAGTGCCCTCCTCCCGTTTGACCCGTGTAGGGTGGCATGGGAGCACCATAATGTGGTGTACCTTGACAATGTGGGGCTACAAAGCCATAATTAGGAGAGTAAGCGGGTTGTTGATACCCATACCCATAAGGTGAATAACCGTGTCTATACTGCGTCCCATAATAAGGTCCATAAGGCATCCCATGAGATGTCCCATGAGACACTCCGTAAGTAGGAATGTAGGATCTAGAAGTAATGACATTACCTTCAGAAGTAGGGATACGACCCCCTGAAACAACAGGAGGTACTTGAACTTGAGACACAACTGTGCGAGTAGTAGCAGTACGGACATGACTCAAAGTGACATTCCAGCCCGAAGGACCACGTGAATGAGGTGGAGGAATGACATTTGAAGAACAAGGAACCAAGGATGAAGGGACCTGTGAAATTATGTACGTGGTGTTCCCTATAGTCACTCATCTTGGATCCGCTATCCTAATAGGATCACTAACCCTAGTTCTAGGAGGAATATGTGATGTAGCTTCCACTGCCGGGATGGAAGGTGCAATATGACTCGTGGTCCCAAACCTCTCCGCATGGTAAGGAATAGGAGCGCCCCCAGGCGTAGTGTTAGGCTCAAAATATGACTCGACATGAAATGTCAAATCATGTGTGGGAATACTAGACATGCCATAACTACCATAACTAGTGCTCGCGGGTTCATAATGAGTCTCGTCGTCTAGCATTCCATACCAGCGATGTGTGAATGGTGGATCATAGCTAGAGTAAGTAGGTCTATCATGGAAAGTACCTATCTCAGAAATTACAGGACCTAACTCAGAAATCACAGGCATATCAGGTGAAGGGTCATAGGTAGGAGTAAACTCCCCGTCATCCACTCGAAGTGGAGAAGAAAGATCAGGAATACCATCTTCATGATCTCCCATCGTGTGTAAATCAATGTGCAAAGTATTCTACCTGGACCGTCTGTTTCTCTCTCCCAAAGGAGCAGGAGATGTAGAAGGAGAAAGTCCTGCTAAATGACGAGAATGGTGAGGAGCCGCACCCGAATCCACAATGACTCAAAAATATAAAATACTCTCTAATTATGCAAACCCTAAGCAAGCTAGCATGCATAGAGCATACACCAATAAAATCTAAAGCCAAACACAAGAAATCAAGGGTAGGATAAGTGAGCTCCTGAATAAAGCAGGTATGTCTCGCCTAGGATAGGCTTGAGACTCCCATACACAACAAGCGGAGGTACATAACCAATTATTGTGGCCCTCAGCTTCAACGCGTAAAGCGACTGTGCTGTCCGACCCCAACTTGGTCGGGACACCTGCAGAATAACCCCTGCAAAGTACCCCCTCGATATCCTAGTTAAGGCAACTAAGGTCACCTCAATATAATCAATGCTCAGGTAAACAGTCGCAGGCGGGATTGACCGTATGGGAAGGGTAGCAAAGCCCAAAACTCTCGAAAGAGCCCCTAGATACAAATACAATCCTGGAAATATCTCTGGTGCTACTCAGTTATGACTAGGGGTCATCCCAATCAATAACTGCTCACACTACCGCGTGCTTAACTCCCTTTTGAGAGGAGGATCCTGAGAAACACCAATTATACCAAGGAATTTCACACTCTCACCTGGACAGACACATACATGTTGTTGTTTAGTGGTCTTGGAGAATTTACTGACAATGAACTATTCCAAGACCCTAAAACCTAATCTTGTTGGTGAACCCTATAAAAGAAAAAGGTGTAATCCATTTTAATTAAGCGTTGATTTTATTTGGCTTTATTACTCAAAAGAGGTAGATGGCCATGCAACTAATGGTGTTATGACGGAACATAAAGCAAAATGCACACCTAACAATCAATGCAAATGTATTGTGTCCAATGAAAACAGGGTATGCTACTACATGAAATGCAAAAATTTTCTTAAAATGATAAGTGCAAGTACCATGCAAAATGCAAAAATGTAATGCATAATGATGCAAATAAGCAAATATTTTTGTATTTTTTGAAACAAAAATGAGATACTAAAGCAAAAGAATGATTCTACTAACCCTAGACTCGGCAAGCACACTCAAACAGCACTCAGACAAAGTAATAAGGTAAAATAAATCTAATGCATTAATCCCAAAACAAAAAATTGAAAATGCAATGACAAGAACATTCTTAAAAAGGAAATTTACCCTAAAAAAAATGTCTTTGGTCAGAAATAGAGGTGTATATAGACTCTAGCAGTGTCAAAGGAGAGTCAACAATTATCAAAATTCACCTAGAAACAATCAATCTTCCTCTAGAAGGAAAAACTAAGGGCATACGTGACTGTTCACAGTAAACCCACATATGTACGCAAATATATCAGTGAAAACTATGTATATACGTGACCGTGAGTTAAAAACTCGCGTACAGGAAGAAAAGTGCATAAAAACAAAGGAAAACAGACAAGCTGAGACAAACTTCACACCAATCAGACACTACTAGGCATACATGCCCCCAGACCCTACACAGAAACAGAGAAATAAGAGCAATTCAAAGTCATTGAATGCCGATAAAAAAACCCCAAAGGACAACTACTAGGAACTCCCCATTGGAGTCGCCAATTCTGTTACGGAGAGAAATTCCTATGGCTTTGGGTACCACAATAGACAGCTTGACTCCAGACAAGCATGTTTCCTCAACAATCAGTAAACAAGACAAGCATGCTATATATATTGGTGTTAGATATACTTTAGCATATATAATCAACAATGTATAAGCATTTGAAATCATCCATGGATAAAATATTCATTCAAACATACATTATTGGAGAGGAAAGATATTTCTATTAATATAAAATCAGAGATTACAATGAATACAACCTCTATCGGCACGTCTGCGAATCGGAGAAATTGAATCCCCCACTTGGGCCTCCACCACCTCAATCCTCCATATCTCTATAGCAAGCTCACAAGCAAAATGAAATCTTGGGAAGAACACCAAAGTGCTCCAAGGGACAAATGGATGTAGACTCAAGCATAAGTTCCAGCAACAATGGACTATACTTTCTTTTCTCTCAATTCTCACATATTCTTCAATGTATCCAAAGGGTTCCTTATATAGCTCTTCAATGGGGCAATGAAGGGTCGAATCCGAACGATCTCAAGGAATATGGAAGGCCAAGAGACAAGTGAGTCGAATCCTTGTCAAGGAAAACTCCAAAATAATTTGGCCTTTTGCACACATCCCAACGTACGTGGTTTTAGGGGTCAAACCCGTGTATATACGTGATAAAGGGTTTAAAAGTCGCGTATAGAAAATTAAGTATGTTTTTAGGGATGATATTGGAAACATCAAAGGTATAAAAAAGGTCCATGGGATCCAAAGAGTTTGCAGAGGGCAGGGGAAGGCCATACAAGTGTGATTCACCAGGTGTGGTAAAATCATCTATAATAGTTGTGATGGAGTTTTGTATATCTAGCATGGATCCACATTTATGGTCGTGGATATGCTCAAATTTGAGTCTGTATGACATAGATCTGCATTGTATGTCTAGTAGCTATGTCCAAGTTTGAGTCCTCTATCACATGGATCTATCTTGTATTCTACTAGCCATGCTTGTTTATTCCTCTCATGGATCTGCCTTGTATTGGTCTGCAGCCATGAGTTTGGTTACTTGTGTCTATGAGTCAACATACTGATGTACTGCATATGCCTACTTGACGACTTGCTCCGATCGAGCCGACATTTTCATCTCATAGCAATGACTTATTCTCTCAAAGCTCTCGTTTATCGTATCCCTCTAAGACTCATGCTTTAGGGGGCATCCTATTATACCAAAATCCTGTCACCATCATGTGATAAGACATTTGACATACCTACTTGCCCTGAATCCCAGCTTCTGGAGTGGAAACTCATTTCATTTGTCAATCTATTCATACAAATTCCCAACACTACACTTGACCCTTTATCCATACGTGGTACCCTTATTCGCACTGCCCATATTCTGTTGCCCACAAGCGGTGCCACTGCTTATGGCCCTTAGTCCATAAGCGGTTATTACCAGAACCACTCTGTCACTAAAGGAGAAACGTGGTACCCTGGGTAAAAAGGGAAAAATAGAATCTTCTCGAGGCTTCTAGATGATAAGCCTCAAGATATCCCTTATCCCTACTGTTGTGGGTCTGTTGAGGTCGAGATCCCCCATCCTAGGATCTTGGAGGCCACCTCACCCACAAATCTCTCAACCTACCCTATCCATATAGCCTTATAAATACAAGCTTATGGCCATGGTTGAGGGGAGAACTCTTAAAGCATTGTTATGTTGTTGGATTGATCACTTGGCCCATATCATTGGACAGCATAGAGAGAGAGATAGAGTCGGAGCTTATGGCGATGAGAATGCTTGGTTTCATGGAGATGCATGTCAACACTAAGGCTTGGTTGTAAAATTCTTCATATTTCTTTAATGCAAGTTGATTTATGTCCCACATATATTGTTGATGTTTGATTTCATATATATGTTGTTATATTCCTTAGTCACTAGCATAGATTAGTAGATTAGATTCTGGTTGCTTTGATCCGTTTCGTGTTGAGCTTATTGCAGGTACATAGGGTGACTATCAAAGCATTGTATTCCAGGTATCTACGACGTCTAGGGAGAGTCTTCAACCTCTGTCTTCTATTTGTTCTGGATCTGAACCATTCAGACCAGTGGAACACCTTGCTGTCCGCAAGAGGTGAAATATTCCAGCTAACACAAAGGTTGAGGTACTGTTCTCAAATTGACCAATGCTTCCTAAAGAATATCAAATCATACTAGAAGGGTACTCAATAAAGCAACAACAAAATGTTCTCATCCATTGAATACCAAAACCTTGGATAACAATATGAGAGCATTCAACTCTTTAAATATCTATAACAATCATCATGTTTTTCCTTCTCATCACTAGGAGGTGTATTTATACATAAAAATAAGTCATGGAGTGGTTGGAATGAAATCCCCAACTCAACAAATCGAATTTGCTAACATTAGACAAAACCCCAAAATCTGGAAATTTTGTTATTTTGGGAAAATTCTCCTTAAGGGTCGTCCTTATCTATAAAACCATTTTAAATTTTATATACCACCCACTTCATACTCAATTTTCCATACTAGAAAGAAAACCCATGTCTCATATTTTCAAGATTTGCTTTCATCTACACGTAAGTTGAGGAGGAAGTTGGCATTTTCAAAACTATTGCAAATTCATCCTGTAGCATCAATCACCCACTAAAAATACACATGTGTAATATGGTTAAGTTTTTAGCAACATTTATCCATGTCATCAACCTTAAGAACAAAACCCATGTTTCAAAATTTTCTTGTATGCACTCCAACCATAAAAAAAAAACAACTAGGCTTACAAATTTTGGTGAAACCTGTAAATAATTGTTTTTAACTTTTTCACTAGAACTCAATTATAAAAAAACGTCATTAGTAAAATAAATGTATAATCCTTCCTATTTTATCAAAAATAAGGGAATTTGACATTATTAAACCACTAAAGCACGTAAAATCGCGCCATAGGGATAATGAGGATTTATGTTGAAAAAGGGAAATGGATGAAAAAAAATGGTGAATTAAAGTGGAAATGAACGATTGAAATGGTGAATTAAAGTTGTTTAAAGTGACAAGTTAAATAACATAAATCATGAAAAATATTTAACTCAACAACATGTGGGATAAATGATTTTCCACCTACTTATATAATGAATGGTAATATGAGAATATTACTCCATAATGCATGTGGGGAAATAATTTTGCATAAGATAGAGAGAATTATGTCTTCCTTTGCTAGATAAGATATCATAACATCTCACGACAGCAAACTAGACATAATTGTTGGAGACATTTAGCCAACATGCACACTTAATTTGGTCAATTTGGCCTTGTTAAACCACTATCCTAAGTTTTATTGACTTAATCGGCATCAGATGAGCACACTATGACATTAGCATGAGCACACCCATGCCTACCTTTATTCAAGGAGGCCAACTAAGCCTTCTCCTTCATTCAAGGAGGCTAACTGGGCTTCCTCCTTCAAACAAGGAGCACTCTGGGGGAGATCTGAGTGTCATAAATGCACCTAATTGCTAACTAATTGTTACAATCAGTTAAGCTAAGTGGTGAAGGTGCCTCCATTCATTATATTGATTGTTTTTATTAATATTTATGAATTGGAGTCAACTAGGGCGCCTCCAACCACCTCTGATGACCAATTTGACTTCAGTTAACCTCATCGGGGCTCATTGGAGTTAATGATGTGCTACCACTTGTTGGTTGGCATGCAGTGACATGTTTCTGAGCTACGTTCAGTTAGACTCAGTCATCCATTGCACTCCGACTTCAATTAGACTCAGTCATCCATTGCACTCCGACTTCAGTTAGACTCAGTCATCCATTGCACTCCAACTTCAGTTAGGACTCAGTTGAGTCAATATGGACTTGATCAGTGGGTTAACTAGGTGTGTTTATTGTGTCTTACAGTCAGTTAAGCTACACCCATTCATTCAATTCCAACGACCTCCTTGGGAATTCAAATTTTCTTGGCATTCATAGATGTTGCATGATCATTGTATTGTATTACTCATTCTTTATTGATTATACAGTGCCGCTACTCCAATTGCAGCACCATTATGCCATTTTCATGCTTAATTGTCTAAAATCTCTTATCATACTGTGTTTTAGTCCCTAAATTACTGTGACAGATTAATATGGTATCAGAGCTCACGATGGGACGAAGCTTAGATCTCTCAAAAACATGGTTTTTGACAGATCTTGCATGAAAAATTGAGCAAAAGCTCAAAATTCCAACATTGCACCAAAAGCCAAGGCTTACCACTTAATACACCAAGTAAAGAAATTGTTTATCAAGCTTTCCTAATCAATTATGCTAGGTGTGATGAAATCCTAAAATGTGCAGGTTGTCCGACCTTACAATGCCCCTTTTGTTGTGATTTGCAGGTTTTAACAAGTGAAAAGCATTCACTATAGCAGTTTGAGATGGCTTCTTCCATTGAACTCTCAACTCCGTTCAATTTCCACTCATGGAAAGGAGATATGGAGATCCAGCTACATTCCAAAGGACTCTACCAGGTCACTATGGACACTGAAGAAGAGCCTACTCATGTGATAGACAAAGCTATATTCTTGAACATGAAATATGAAGCATTCAAATTCTTGTGCCTCTCTATTTCCAAGGATCTTCTTTTCCACCTCTCGGGATTTAAGACTCCAAAGGAAATTTGGGACAAATTGGACACCCTATATGGAAAACAAGATGATTTGAGAGTTTACCAGCTTGAAAACAAGTTGATGTCTCTCCAACCTTCCATTTTCGATACCTTAAATGATTTTTTCACAAAGTTCAAGCACATTGTCTTACTATTGAAGCAGTGTAAGGTGGAGAAGGAGGATGATCAGCTCATCCTCGCCATTATCTCAAAACTTGGAGTTGATTATTTGATGTTTGTTTCTATATTCCATGTGGGGAAGCTCACAACCCCTGGATGGAATATGCCTTCACTCAATTCCTTCATTGAGTCCCTAACAAGTGAACATGATAAGCTTGTCCAGATGGGGATCATCAGATCCTCCCGTGATCAAGCCCTCTATGCTTTGGGGCCCAAAGATCTGAAGGGTAAAGGAAAGCAATAGAAGAACCCAAAATCCAAATTCGAATCTCCTAAGCCTAAAGTTCAAAACCAGCAGCATGAAGAGCCTTCCGGCTCGAAGAAGAACAAAAGAAAAGGGCATCATGGAAAGGAAAAAGTCAAGTGTTCGTACTGTGGGAAGGGATTCCACCTTGAACATGCTTGTATGAAAAACAAACTTGATGAAGATACTTCTCTTCTTGAGAAAAATGACATCAATCTGCCAAAAACATTTCGGAGGAGAGATCATGAAGATCGAGAACCACAGCATGAAAGAGGTCATGCTCTCATGGCAAGCACTTAGAATTCCAAAGCTCTCTTGATAGATTCTGGAAATTCAAATCACATGATGGCTGAAAGAGACTCTTTCTCATCTTTGGAAACCGGAAAATCCATTCCCATCCACATGGGAGATGATTCCACAATCATATCCGAAGGACAAGGTACTGTAAATCTTGAGCATGGTTTCTTTTCCAATGTTCGGTATGTACCATGTCTTGCATCAAACCTCCTAAGTGTTTATCAAATGACACATACGGGAATGCCCAAGAGAGTCTCCTTTAGCCCGGATGATGTAGAGATCACAGAACTTGCATCCGAAAAACTTGTAGCAAAAGGCCTTGCAAACCATCATGCAAAAGCCTACAAGTTCTCCCATT
Organism: Pseudotsuga menziesii; assembly: GCA_001517045.1. Taxonomy (NCBI): domain Eukaryota; kingdom Viridiplantae; phylum Streptophyta; class Pinopsida; order Pinales; family Pinaceae; genus Pseudotsuga; species Pseudotsuga menziesii. Next base: position 217,839 of record LPNX011219002.1, read on the forward strand.
TTGTGGCGGATGCAAAGCCCACCACATTGTTGACTCATGGAAATGAGGTTAGTAGACTGTGGCATGAGAGGTTCAGCCACCTAAACTTTAAGTACTTGCAGCAATTACAGAAGAATTCCATGGTTGAATGCCTCCCGGTCATCAAAGGATACCACTAGAATTTGCAAGGGTTGTGTTGTTGGAAAGCACCCTGAGCATAAGTTTGATCGGGGGAAGGAAATTCGAGCATCATGCATCTTGGAGATGATACATTCTGATATCATCGGACCCATTCCTAACACATCCATGAGTGGATCAAGGTACGTTCTCACTTTCATTGATGACTTTTCTAGATACACATGGGTCTTTTTTATCAAAAAGAAGTCAGAAGTCTTGGAAAATTTCACTAATTGGAAGGCACTGATTGAGAATGTATCTGGAAAAAATATCAATATTTTGATATCTGATAATGGCAGGGAGTATATCAGTAATTATTTTCTGTATATATTTTCCCAAAGTGGTATTCAGATCCAACATTCAGTCCCCTACACTCCCCAGCAGAACGGTGTAGCAAATAGGAAGAATCAGTCTCTCAAAGAGATGACCACTTGTATGTTGGAATCAAAGAAGTTAGCTGAAAACTTGTGGGTAGAAGCATACATATAGAATAGAATTACACACTCATCCATGAAAGGGAATATCCCTTTCAAATCATACTTCAGACACAAGCCAGATGTGTCAGATCTACGGGTGTTTGGGTCGACTGCATGGGGCTGAATTCCACATGATAAAAGGAGGGATTTGCAACCGCAAAGCATAGAATGTATGTTTATTAGATATCCTGATGAATCAAAAGGTTTCAATCTGTTTTATATCATAACAAAATATATCATCATTGAAAGGAGTGTCATGTTCGATGAGCCTCTTCAGGAGGTAGAACTAGTGAAGGAGAAAACTGCTAAATTTCCTTCCTATTCTACTAAATATTTGGATGATGGAATTGGGGGTGATGACCCTGATTTGGATCCTCTAATTTCTAATATTATTGAATAGAATACATTAGGTTCTGAATCAGAACCTAAAGTACAAAATCATCTCCCAACTTGGGCCCGACAGACACTCTCCTCCGCAGGTGATAACATTGGAAATCCGGATGATCCAAGGAGAATCCGGTCTCATTTCCAAAGAGAAGGTATTGCGCTCTCTTGTCCTGATTATTTGCTGTCCGAATATTGTTACTTAATGATAATTTCTGATCCTAATTTTTACTACCATACTCGAAAGGATCCGATATGGCAAGCTGCCATGGATGAAGAGATTAATTCTCTTCAGAAAAACACAACTTGGAAACTAGTTTCTCTTCCTCTGGGGAGGAAATTGGTTCAATGCAAGCGGGTGTTTTGGACTAAGGTTTATGCTGATGGAAAAAACTGAAAATATAAGGCAAGGATGGTAGCAAAAATTTTCTCCCAAGTCCAAGGTGTGGACTACCATGATACTTTTGCTTCGGTTGCAAAAATGGACTCCATCCGCTTAGTTTTGGCAATTTCTGCATCTAAGCACTGGGAGGTGCATCATATGGATGTTAAGTTTGCATTTCTACATCAAGATATAATTGAGGAGATATACATGAAGCATCCTGAGGGCTACATTTCTAATCCATATTTGGTTTGCAAACTAAAGAACTCACTATACATGTTAAAACAGGCCCCAAGAGAGTGGTATTCCAAGATGGATGCCCTCCTTCTCTCGCAAAAATTCCAAAGGTGTAAATCAGAGTCAAATGTGTATATACAATAGTTTTATGGTCATTTTATTATTATTTTTTTATATTTTGATGACTCACTAATTACAGGTAGCATAGTTGCTTCTATTTCAGTCATCAAAACTGCTCTCCACAATGCATTTGAAATGAATGATTTGGGGCTCTTGAAGCAATTTTGATGGGATAATGGTCACTCAGTACAAATAAATATCAGACCTATTAGTCAAGTTTAACATGGCTGAATATAAGGCTGCTCCATTCCCTTTCCTTTCAGGGATTAGCCTTGAAGAAGGAAAAAGCACACCTCCCATGAACTGCACTATTTATCGACAGCTGATTGGTAGCTTGTTGTACTTGACTCATTCTCAACCTGATATATGTTATGCCATTAATACTGTATCAATATACATGCAGAAACCTCATGATATTCATTGGAAGGCAGCTAAGAGGATCCTCGAGTATATTCAGGGAACCATGACCTACGGCATTCACTATGCTACAAACTCTGAGCTGGAGTTGGTCGGTTACACAGATTCTGATTGGGGGGGTGATTCTATTGATCAGAAGTATAATTCTAGATATGTATTCATGTTTGGTGGTGGTCCCATTTTATGTTCTAGCAAAAAGCAGGTCACCATAGAATTGTCTTCAATAGAGGCCGAGTACCGAGGAGCGGTGAATGCTTGAATCCAAGTTGCTTTGTTACAAGGCATTATTTCAGAGTTTGATCTTGGTAGTACTTTGTCCATTGTCCTCTTTTGTGACAATAAAAATGCTATTAATATATCCACATATCTAGTTACCAAGAAGAGGACCAAGCATGTAGAGATATACATTCACTATATCAGGGAATTGGTGCATGACAACACCATCATTCTGCAATACTTCCCTACTGATGAGAAGATTGCAGACATCTTCACCAAAATATTTTTAGAAAATAATTTCACTTAGATCTGTTCACTATTGGGGGTGTGTTCATCAAGGTCATCAGACTACTTTCAGTGTTTAGCTTGAGGGGGGGGGGGGGGGGGGGTTCCCACTAGGTTTTCCCTCTTTTCCTCACTTAGATTTATTTTTTAGCATTGTTTGAGTTATAGTATTGTACAGGGTGACCTATGGAATTTGTTGTCGAGGCCCTAGCATTTCATGCACTTTATTTTACTTCTCCTGAGTATAGCTTAAGGGGGGGTGTTGGAGACATTTACCCAACATGCACACTTTATTTGGTTAATTTGGCCTTGTTAAACCACTATCCTAAGTTTTATTGACTTAATCGGCATCAGATGAGCACACTATGACATCAACATGAGCACGCCCATGCCTGCCTTCAATCAAGGAGGCCAACTAAGCCTTCTCCTTCATTCGGGGAGGCTAACTGGGCTTCCTCCTTCAAATAAGGAGAACTCCAGGGGTGATATGAGTATCATAAATGCACCTAATTGCTAACTAATTGTTACAATCAATTAAGCTAAGTGGTGAAAGTGCCTCCATTCATTATATTGATTATTTTTATTAATATTTATGAATTGGAGTCAACTGGGGTGCCTCCAACCACCTCTGATGACCAGTTTGACTTCAGTTAACCTCATCGAGGCTCATTGGAGTTAATGATGTGCTACCACTAGTTGGTTGGCATGCAATGACATGTGTCTAAGCTACTTTCAGTTAGACTCGGTCATCCATTGCACTCCGACTTCAGTTAGGACTTAGTTGAGTCAATCTGGACTTGATCAGTGGGTTAACTAGGTGTGTTTACTGTGGCTTAAAGTTAGTTAAGATACACCCATTCATTCAATTCGAATGACCTCCTTGGTAATTTGAATTGTCTTGGCATTCATGCATCTTGCATGATCATCGTATTGTATTACTCCTTTATTGATTATACATTGTTGCTACTCCAATTGCAGCACCATTATTCCATTTTCATGCTTAATTGTCTGAACTCTCTTATGAGACTGTGTTTTAGTCCCTAGATTACTGTGACATATTAATAATAATTACACTTGCAATATTAACATTACACATTCCAACAATTCGTAGGGTTGGTGCCTGGCTCCAAGGAGGAAAATATGTCCTCTAATGAGGCCTTATGATTTGAAGCTATTAAATCAATAGCCCATGAAGATGATGTTGACAAAAAATATAGAAACCAACACATGGGTAGCTTCCTTATCCATACCTTTTTCATAGTGTGGTCGTTTAGATATTTAAGTTGATCTGTTCTTTTTTCTATTGTCAAGAACCCTGATAGTTTTTTGTTCAAGAATATAGATCAAATTTGAGTGCCAATTTCATAGCATGGAAGGTAGTAACAAACATCAATTACTCAGAGCTCAATTTGGATAGGCCCTTGAGAGAATTATTTGCTCATTCTTCTTGTCTATGCCACATAACTTGAACTACAACAATAATTATTTAAATTTTGTGAAGAAGTATTGAACTAGAAATGAAGGAGAATTGTAGTTAAGAGCACCCTTATCCATAAAAAAGGGAAAGGGCTACAGTAAGAGTACCTTTGAAAGAACTCTGATAGGAGCACTCTTCTCCCTATAAATGGAAAAGAACAGTTCATGTACACCAACAAAAAATTCATGTGTGCAAATATGTATAGCTTTCAATATAGGGTCAATATTGTTTATTATATTAATTTCAATTACATAGGGTTCCATGAAATAAACATAAAATAATATGTTCCTATTGACTTAACATTCCTCCACTAAATATTTGTAACCAAGCCTTCCAAAATCTCTCTTGTCGAAAGATTGTGAATCCATTGAAGTCGACTAGTGAAGGTATGCTAGAATCAATCATAATGAGGGGCACTAGGGGCATGTCTAAAAAAAACCAACAACATTATCAATGCCCAACAAAATCTAACTCAAGTGCAAATGCATCCAACAAATTCCACCTTGTGATAATCCTATGCTTTGGCCACTAAGATACATGTCTCAAGTGTGGATAAGCGGTTCATCCTTAAGTCATCAAGTATCACCTCTACAAAGAACTGGGTGGACAAGTGTAATAAACAAAACAACCAACTTCAACTTTGCATCCCAAGGCACCATGTCTTCTTATCCAAGCATTGAAACAATTGATATAACAATATTTTAAAGCACCTTAAAAGCAACAACTAATTTTTCATATAAAAATGATTGAGGGGAAATATTTGGATGTCTAACCCAACAATCATAACTTAAATGATCAATTGTATTGTGGTATTCCATGGAGGAATTAAATTGGCTACAATTAATTTGTTGATTGATTTTAGAGGGTCTAATTTGACTTAAAAGGTGTGACAGAGGAGACATTTAACACTTCTCACTCTTTTCAGTTCATCAAGATTTCTTTATGGGCATATGATGAAGAGCATACTATATTGAGAAAATATATGTAGGTCCTTTGTGTGTGTGATTCATGTGGTGAAACAATGTTTGTGATTGAAATTATTTAAAAACAAATTTTCAAAGAGAACTTGAAGAAATAAAAAATACAATATATGTGAACTTGTAGGGGTTCTTACTCTATCTTAATTGAATTACTAAGTGTGATTGGATTTCGCATATAATAATCCACTAAATGAAATTTGCAAAGGGAGGTATTTTAATCTCTGAATTCTTTTTTATTCACCAAGATTTCTTTATGGGCATAATGTAAACAACATATAGTAAGTTAGAAGGGATTTTAGGTCCCGTGTTTGTGTATAAAGTGAACTAATCTATATTAATTCAAAACGAAACTACAAGAAGCAAGTGGTTAATACAAACAAGTTCATTCCATTTTCCTATCTTAGTGGTCCCTTTCAAGTTGGAAGAAATGAATATAGTGATACTCTACTTTAATGATGGTAGGAGGTGATAGAAAACCCCAAATCCAATGCTTAATTGTCTAGAAAAGGAAAAGGTGCAAAGTATCATTCAATACCTATTTTAAACTAGACGGTATAATTATTAACAAAAAAAAAATAGATAGTGGGTTGATTTGTTAATTTTTTATAAATTATGGGTGTTTATGTGAACTACATGGAGGGAAAGAAAACTAGAGAATCAAATTTTAACTACACACACACACACAGGTTATTGAGCAGACATTCGAGTTCCCACGTGATATACAAGCTATAAAAATTTTGTGTGATTGTGGTGCATCCCATGAATTTTGGGACTCATGTGATGATGTGCTTGTCAAGGGAAAAACAACCACTAGTACAAAATGAGAAATTAATGACTAAAAAAAAGACTAAAATCCAGCTATAAATGATTTTTTTGAGTCGGCGACTAATAGTAGCTAATTTCCACTATCTTATAGCTTGACTAACTGAGTCGTATTTCACTTAGTCATTAATAGCTTGACTTATTAGTCATTGATTTAGTTATTGATAGTCAATGATTTAGTCACGGATTTAGTTACATATTTAGTCACTGATTGCAACAATTAATGACCAAATATATGACTTAAAAAACTACTAGGTGATAACATATTAATAACTAATCTAAATACGACTAAACATTAGTCGCGCTATAATATACAAGAAATTAGATACTAATAGTCATATATAAGCAAATTTAGTCATTCTCGTAGTCACAAATTTATGATAGGGAATGGAGGAATCGAACCACCAACCTCCTGCCTATAATTAGGCAGGTGCTCTACCATTGAGCTATCACCCTTTAAGAAGTTGGTATTGCTTGATAATGATGATATTCATACAAAATTTGCATCATTCAAGCATGCAAAGTAATGATTATCAAGTTACTATATATCCATAATGGCTTACCTTGTACTAGTCCTTCAAGTCATTTTTGCACTTAATAAATGCATTTGAAAGACTTGAAGGATTATTACAAGGTAAGACATTATGTATCTATAGTAACTTGATAATTATTATTTTGTATGTTTATTCATCCCATTCTACACAAACAAATATTTTCAATGATAACCAACCCAAGCATTAGTGTGTTTGACATTCCAATCTCCCCATTGAGTAAACAATTTAATTGCATTGTTATAGCTACTCTCCATGCAATGATCAAGTTTTTAAACTTCCAAGTTTTCCCCAATAATGTATTTCAACCAAAATCAAACATATACAAAAATTATATAAGAATACTCACAGAAAACATTAGCATGTTTTTGTTATTTGAGTGCCACTCTAAGTAAGATTTCTTAAAATCAAATGATACTAACAGAATTATTTTCAAATCCAACATATATAACAAAAAAATGTAGAAAAAATACTTCAAAGAAGAAAAGGGTAATATATTGGAATGCTTGTACTATTTCAGTGCCACTATAAACAAGATTTCTTGCAATGAAAGGATATGAATAAGATTGATTTCATCTCACAACCAAAAACATTTTCATAAGATCATAACCATCAATGTTATGAAGTTTTTGTGGGGAGTGATTTTCCCATATAAAGGGATTGATGTCACAATGATCTATAGGAAGAAAGGTAAGTACATCCAAGGTCAAGAGATTCCATGCCCAAAAATGTCTTGAATTAACCCCACAACCATTTCCCACCCAAAGTTATGTTGGCAAAGGAAATGCACCATTCACAAGGAAAACACGAGATTGTATTTTATGCCTTAAACATTTTGCAAAAATGTTTTGGTTGGTTGAAGCATTTCTTCAAACACTTTGACTGGTTGCATGGGAGGCTACATTCTTAATCAATACAGGAAAAGTTTCTTCCTCCGTGAGATCACTTTCTTGTTGGGTTGTATTGTAGGCATTATGTGCTACAATTTCTCTCCATGAAATCAATTTCTTAATGGTTTACTTGCATAAATTATGGCAATGATTTTACCCCATGAAAACATCTTTCTCGTACAAGAAAACACAAGGTCACTAATGCCCAAGAACAAAACTTCTAAATGAATTTATTTGAGCAAGAAAAGCCATGAACTGGGCATATTCCTAGCCTAATATGAACCCAAAACTTGTTATGAAACAATTTTACAAAGTAATGCAACAACAATTATCATATTCTTTTGTACCAATCAAATCAAATTTTCAAAGTGATAAGACAAACACTTATTATATTTCATTACCAATTAGTTTACTAATGCGAAACTAAAATCAATTATCTCATATTTTACTGATTGAAATGCTAATATAAGGCAGAAAATTCCCAATTCTTCTAGAGAAACACAATGCTAATTGAAGCTAACAATAATTACCTTATTCCTCTTCAAAATCAAAATGCCCAAATGGAATCAACAACTAGTTCAAGGGACTTGGAATTGCATAACAATTCAAATAGATTTTACCAAACATTCAAGAATTCATTGAACACTTACAATCTAGGTTCCAAATGAAATGAGAAAATCTATTCTTAAACAAAAATCTCAAAACAATTAATAAACATAGTTTTACAAAGGCTTGATCACACCATTTCCAACAGATCATTTTTTATTTAAGCATACAGCTGGATAGCATTCCATGCATATCCCGTGATTTGGATTAACCCATGTAGAAAATAAACAAACAACACAACTAATGTATACTCTGTCTATGTAATTCAAACAAGGTTGGTCATAATGATAACCATATTGATTTAAATTCATAGCAACAAAAGATTCCAGGACAAGGAATCCACTTATCTAAACCGATGTTACAGTGAGCTACTTTCAACAGTCTACCAGCGACTTCATATTGCACATATGGTAGGATAGGTTGGAAATGGCTTGTGTTCAATTGACAAACACAGTTGAGAGGATGAAGAATTGGGAAAATTGTGACCATTGGGAGGTAAAATTATAAGTGGGCGACAAGGTCTTACTTAATTTTGGGAGAAACAGTTCAGTGGCATGACCTACAATTTGTTGTGACATTTCAAGGGTCCATTTAAGGTATTTGAGAATATCGATAATGCCACTTTATGATTGGAATTAGAAAAGCACATCAGACACATAATCTAGTTTTCCACTTTAGTCAGTTGAATCCATGTAGAGTTTACTAAGGTGATCCTGAGAGTGTTGCACTAACCCACGCCCCTGCAATGATTGGAGACACAATAGAGTTGGAGGTGGATAAGGTACTTGCACACAAGGAAACTAAATTTGGAAAAAATGAAGGAAATAGTACTTTGTAAGCAAGAAGGATAGACCCGAAGAGGAAAACAATTGGGAAAGGAAGGATGCATTGTAGCATTATGAGCACAAAATATGAGAGTTTGAGAAATAGAGACTTCAGGTACTTCAACAAGTGTTATCTAGTAAACGTTGTTGGGGAACCAACAAGTCTTGTGGGGTGGGATGTTTGTAAGTTTTTTTTATCAGTGTGAAACATTCAATCATGTTTGTAAGTTTATCTCTACCCAAGCTGCCTTAGATATAGCCACAACTAAACTGATACTAATAATTATCAGAACCAAGGGAACTCCAGAAGTGCACCATAGGCAAAGTAATAAATACAGGAAAACAAATCACCACAACAAAGGTAAGATTTGAGAACAGACAAATGTTGTATGTTGGTTCTATTGTATTTGGACACACATGTGCTATACGGAACAACAACTAGAAGATAACCAATTAGCTAATTTCAGTTATTATCCCTTGACTCTTTTACAAGGAAAGTTGAAGAGAATGAGACAAACATGTTCTTTGGCCATAATTTAGCCTCCCTACTAACACGAACTTCCTCAATCTTCTTGATGGAATTCAAAGTATTTTGAACATTTCTATCATATCTCTCAATCATGTTTCTTCTTCTCTCAAACTTTAACGTTGTTTCTTGTTAGTTTCAAAGCAATGATATTAACTAAAAATTTTGTATGTCTAATAATGTCATCAAATTAACTCCATCCACATCCAAACATGGCCTTAAGCATTTGGTATGGAACAAAAAATCAAATGGTTTTCCTCGCATTCTTCAAAATTGTTAAAAAAAATTACTATTGTTGCAAAAATTGACTAATCTCAAAGTTTGTTCTGGCAACTATCTAAGTGCAAAGAGATAGACCCAAATAAGTAATCATCTATATTGCAAGTTTGGATGAAAATTATGGCACATCATGGGAAAACATGTCAACATGTGTCATGGGCACACAAAATATACCTTAGCAAGTTCTTTTCCATGTAGAGTTTTGTATGCTTAATTTAGTCCACTTAACCTTTCAAGGGTTATGTTTCATTTTGAAATTCTTATGACATTTGGAACGACAAAACCGAAATACCTGAAAATGAGAAAAAAAGATGTTAGGAGATAGCACTATCATTTTAGTAGGCTTGGAAGAAACTGAGAAAATTGCAAGATATGGCCTTTTTGGACAGCTCAAATTCAATGTAAAATGTTATATAATTGAAATATATACTAATTCTATAGAGAAACAGTTAAACCTTTACCATCAGCTTCAAGAATTGGTGCATTGTACTATGAATCATGATACAATCATATGTATCAAATTACAAAACTGATAAACACTTGAAGGTGTTTCATTCCAGTTAGATTTGTTGGAGTTATTAACATTCAAATAATAATACTAGGATTCCGTTGATGCATATCTTCGACCCCACCCAAAAAATTTATTTTGGGGGGTCACTGGATACATTATAGTATATATACTGAATCCTACATTTTGTTATGTTTTTCTATGGTAAAATATGGTTCTCAGGTTTGTAACATATTTTCCATACACGTATCTTGTGCTATTATTGTTTGATAAAATAATAATTAGAACTTGAAAGTAAAATAAAAAGGAGGAAAGGTCCATGTAGCCTTGCTTGTCACTACACTACTGCACGTATGAAAGAAAATGAAATACTAGAAAAGGGGGGGTTCCTCATTCCAGAAGGTGGATATACATCAAATAAAGCAGTCTCCTGCTCAGAACAAGGGATAATTAGGCCTAGAGGGAACTAAGAGAAGAATGTTGAGAATGTGTTCATTGTGTTGTCATTGATGTCAAATTGGGGTCATAGATGTCAAGATAATATTTGAATGATTGAGGAGATGAATAAATGAATGATTGTGGAGAAGATGTCAACCTTGAAGGATCAAATCCCTTTGGTATAAAGAACCTATGAAAATGGCTTATAGAGGATCTACGGATAGAGGTATTGCAAATAATGTGATGGTGACAAAAAGTGAAAGAAATATGCAATAATGAATTGTGCAATCACAAGAATGATTAGTTGTGTTTAAAAATACGAATACTATTGGAGAGTATTGAGGTCTATGAAATATGATCCCCTAGTGATATCCATTGAAACCCAAAGCATCTATTTCATAACAGAGAAATATTTGACTTGGTAAGTATAACTGTGTTAGCAGGACAATATAAAAAGACAAAATTTGTTGTTTATATGGCATTCAATGTTTGTTGCAAACAATATGTAAATGACCACATAGTCAAAAGTATAACTCGGTCATCAAGAATCACGAAGCGGTTTGAAGAGCCATAGGTTGTCCATATACAAAATGTGTGAAAGATACACAACTATTAAGACACTTTAAATCGTTTGAAGAAGCACACAAATCGGCTCCAAAATTTGGCTCAAACAAGTACATGTTGTCCCTAATTAGATTCACATGTCATACACATAAGTCATCCAAAAAGTGTATAAATACAAGATAGACTAAGGGCTAGCAAAGGTGAAGAGGACAAGTCTGAGGAAACAAACCTAGCAGCAGAGATGTGATGAAACAAAAAGGAGAATTGAGGGGAAGAAAAGAAGGCTACAGACCAATGATGATCAAGGAGCCATACCAGTCCTATGTAAGTACATTTTTTGTATTGTTTGTAATATTTTAATAAACCATATCCAAACTGGGTTTTAGGATCAGAGCTATACTTGTTTGAGAAATATTTTGTCACAAGTCTTGGACTAGTTGTGAATTGCTTAAAGGCTTAAGAATATCAAAGCACTAAGCAAGAATTTATTACAAGATCAATTTGAAGAGGTAAAATGGAAATGTTAAAAATTGATCTTAAGGACTGCTTGAGGACTTGAAATAGGAAATCATTCACTGTACAAGTATTGTTGATAAGAACGAGCTTCGAACTGCATAGAATATGCTAAGAGGATGAACCACTAGACCATCACTTGAGGTACTATTTGATGAACTATTATAAACAGTTGAAGAAGTGTTTTGAAGAGTGCATTTGACTATCATAAGGGCTACAAAAAAATCATAGCTCAATACTATGGGCAGACATGATGAGATGAGTTGTAAAGTGTTTTGGCACAAGTGTCAAGACTTGAAGAAAGTATTGGACCTCTGAAGAGAAATAACAGAGTTGGAGAGCCTAGAACTAAAGAGAAAAACAAAGCATATCCCTTTGAAGTAAGAATAGGTCAGGAGCAGCCTTGAAGAAGACATTTAACAAAGACAGTGGAAAATTTGTGAGCAGACTGAGGTCTGATTTTGGAGATGACATTGGACTGTGTATGGGGCAGTCTTGAAGTATGTTGAAGTGTAACTTTGAAGAAGACAAGTTGAAGCTAGTCACTATCAAGGGTGGTTAGGTGGTACAAGGAGTTTGAGTTGGAGAGTGTTAAGTACTGTGTAACTTAAGTGGCATTAAGGAGAATGACTAAACTACTCACTTTGTGAATTGGTTTTTGCTTCTTTAATGTTGTGAGTGATTGAATTTGCATGTGATTAACTTAGTGTCAACATTGTGAGACCAAGGTGTTGCATATCATTGTGAGAGAAGTTGAATTGGGAAGGCCATGTCTCTGGTTGTGTCATAAGATTTGTGCATGCTCAACATGTTGTAGTTGAAGTGCATAATGTGATATTACCAAACAAATGTCCAGGACAATCCCACTAACTCCAAGATATGTTACTCTTCATGAAACAACAGGGATCCAAAATGTACATAGGTGGGGAAAACACTATTCTCTAACTGTTGTGTTTACAAAATTCAGTAGGGCCTCAGTGGGGGCTGGAACTAGAAATTGTGAAGTTTCAGCATTAACAGAAGGATATAAGATATTGGTTCCATAGTTTTTCCAATGCGATTCTGTGGAATTGGCACCTAATATTCTAGGGAAGCTCCTTCGCAGAGACGACGTCACTCTGCAAATTATAGAGGTGTGTGTAGTTTATTGATGTAAAAATTATGGGATAGATTTATATTTTCTATTATATTTTGTAATTCTTGGAAGTTCTCATTCTGTTAAGATTCATCTTTACTCTAGAACAAAACAAAACTTGATATTATACAGGCTTATAAATAAATGAATGGGTTTATTAATCAATTAGATATATAAGCCTGGTTCCAATACCAGTTCTTTTTCAATATGTGTGTTTGATCCAAAGGCAATTAACCTAATGTCAATTGCATGATCATCTAATGGGTAGAATTTGTTGGAATTTGAACAAGCCAGGAATTGAACCCAGGGCCTGCCATCAAATGGTGGGTTGCTTTACCACTGAGCTCTCTTTCCTTTCCATGAAGTGCACCCTTAATGGTTTGCATTTCTGTCGAACTGTGCATTGCCATATGCGACATTTGTTTTCTACAAAAGAAACCAACCTTTTGCTACTATGATCCACAAGTGAACCTTGTTTATGAGCTTTGGCTGAAGTGTTTGCACCCATAGGACTATTGCAACGGAAGGGTTTTTATCTTTTATTTCATGGGGCATCTGCAATTCATAACACCGAGAAAACATAGTGCAAGCTATGCTGTGAGGTGATTATGAATCTAGTTCCCTCCACATTGTGGGTGAATTTAGTTAAGCATGGAAAATTTATCTCATTTTATTTCTTGGAAGATCTGTAATTCGTGACACTTAGTAAAAGTATACATGGCAGTCCTCGACAGTCTCACTCCCAAGGGTAAGTGCCCAATCCCGTGTGACATCAGGTACATATGCTTACTGTTGGAAACACATGAAATTGAAATATATATATATATATATATATATATATATATATNCACAATGTACTAACACTAAGGCATGTCTTTAAGTGACCCTTTTTTAAAGTATTATTTCATTTATCTTTTCTCACAACCACCCTTAACATCAAAATCAGTTTCTCGTATTTAGTACAAACTTCAAAGACTTAAAAATTGTGTTGAGGAGGAATCAAACAACAATCACAAAAATTAACAAGATTACTACTCTTTGTATACTACATGTGGGTCCACTTCCATTCACCGAGTCATCTAGGTAACAAGATGTGATGCAGCATGACATGTAGGTGACTTGGTTACTGTTAAAAATTTGAGTACATGGTAAACAGATTAGCACACACAAACTGAAACCCTAACAAATAGGAAACTAAAAAGCTTAAAACTCCTATTAAAGCAGTAGAATCTGAATACTAGATCTGCATACACTGACAAACTAAAAAAACTAACAACAACTACAAATATGAACTACGAATTACATTTTCTTCTATTAACTCAGAAAATAGAAGCTCACATAACATATCTCTTGCCAAAACTCTTAAGAAATAAAAAACTAATCTGTGCTATCCCTCCTTTATAGAATAGGAGAGACAGCTTAGGGATAATTATAGACAACCTATTTAAGGCTTGCATACATGAGTAATCTTCCTAGGAAAGAGTTCCCTACTAGAGATCTTTCCAGGGAAGTGTGCCCTGCCCTTAAATATCTAAACACTTGACTCATGCACCTTTTCCAATATTAGGAAAATCCTCTATATTTATTCAACAATGGCAAAGGCTAAATTTAGGAAAACCCTAAGTTGGCACATGCATGTGTACACTGCCCCATTGTTTATGTAATTCTTATGTGCCTCCCAAGCTGACTAGTGGTGTGCTTTCACTCATTGTTCTCTCTGTTACCTTCCATTTTGCATGGGTGTCCATTTGTAATCTTCATCATGATTTTAATGGGGGTGGCATGTTCATGAAGGTTGGATGCTGTGGATTTCAGAATGCTAGAATTATGCTTATTGGATAAGGATTCCCTAGCTGATTAGGTGGCATCATTTCATGATGTCCTAGTATTGATGGGACGACATGATATGAGTTGAATAGTGACCATGGATAAAGATAGCGTTGCAATTCCCTATCTGTTGTAATGTAATTGATCAATATCCCTTGAGGATAAAAAGGAAAAGGACACAGGAATTAATGGAGAAATTTGGGAGCCTCATTCTTCTTGTTTTGGAACCGAAAATGAGTAGCAGAAGAAGAGGGCAATTTTGGTTTTGTTCTGAGATTATTTTGGGGTTGTGCATGCTTCATCAAAAAAGTGTGTCTGTCCTCTCAGATGAATTAACCATAAGTAATAAATTCTTAAAAGTATTTTAAATCTTCATGGAAGGTATTCAATATATACTGAGTTTCATAACAGAAGTAGCATCCTTATATTTTGTCATGTTCTGGATGCATTTCTTGTAAGGGAAACCCTAGTTACAAGTACCAAACAATTGGATGATCATTGAAATGAAGGAAGGGATTCACTAATTTGGGCATTCATATCGGTTGTTGAGGTAGGAAAACATGCTCATAGTTCAATACACAGATCATTAAAGCACGATCATGTAGGATATTCCATTTACTGTTGGAGAAATTCCTTACACCAATTTGAATTTTATAACTTTGAAGAGGGTTCCACTGATGGTTAGGGTAGACTGCCACCTGTTTGAAGCTTTCCCACCGTAGTATTCACCTTTGAGGGACTGTGATATGCATTTATGTGTCTCATGTAGTAGATTTAGGAAGGAATGTTCTAGCAACAGCAAGTTTGGGTGCATCCTTAAGTTTATTTGGAGTTCTAACATATACAAACATTGTTATGGATCAACAAGGTAAGAATTTGTTGTTGTTTAGCATAGCAATTGCTATCTTTTAAATATTATCATAATAATTTAAGTAGTATGTCACGATAATTGCATAGCATGTATGTGATTAAAAATAGCATTCACAATTAATGCATCCATGACAAATGGGTGATTTCCATGATTTTGTGCTATAAGCACATTGAATATCATTATGGGGTTGTTGTACTAACATGAAAAACGAAACACATAATACAAGTACAATAAAAATGGACCACACAAAATACGAGTACAAACATGACCCATGTAGGTAGGTCAACATGGTTATTTTTACAATATGAAATTCATTGGAATGACTGAATTTCAACACAGAGATAAATAAATAAATAAAAATAGTTTTCATCTTTTCAATCCGATATTTGCTTGATATTTTTCGAAATTGGAATTTTCTGATTGGAATATTTTCATTATCCTATAAAATTTGAATTTAAACTTGGTAACTTGGTATGAACACTCAATCTGAAATCTGCCAATAATCATGCACATAGAGGTGAAATTCTACCCAGCTAAATGTTTTCACCTCCAAAAATGAAGTAAGAAAGAGGTTGAGGAGGATTCAGTAGTTAAACAAAAGAAGTTTATCTTGTTCCATGGAAGTCCTCTGAATCCATTGGAGAACATGCCTAAATAACAACTAGATGTGGGCTCCCCTTGAGAGTATCTAAGAAAGGCCTTAACCATAATACCTGAAACTACACCCTTTATATAAGAAGGAATTAAGAAATAAACAAATTATTTCAATCTCCATGGATATCTGGCATTGTTTAGGAGATACGGTGAGCACCAACATGTTATATGCAGTGCAGGGAGCATAGTCAACATATTTGTAACAAAGAGAAACTTTGTATGTTTGGTATCATGAAGTTAAAGTGAGTCCTTATTAAGAACACAGATAAATTCCCTACAATTTGAGTCATGGACGTTAAAAATTTTGTATAACTATGAGATGCAAATGTGTCTATTGCAAGGTAGATTGGGAACAAACCAATAATGTTATGTCACATGCTATACAACCCCTTGGGGTTTGTTGAATAATGTCCTCATGTAGCATTTCTCTTACCATCCATGATATGTACTTGTATAGTGACTCTAGAGAAGCTAGTATATAGTTTTCTTGTATAGGCCATACTTTCATTCTCTTATATTTGATGGATGTCCCGTGGTTTATTTTCCTTTGTATGTACTATGTAGGTAGCACAAGTCCTTGGGCACCGTGTTTGGCATACGGACTGCAACTAAAGGGATATTTGTTATGTTGTTTAGCTTATTAGGTTGAATGTTATTAAGTTAAGTTCTCCCTCTTTGCATGTTCCTTTTATTCAGCTCCATGAGAGATAGTTCCATACGTCTTGTGTAAAATAAATGCACAGAATGATCTTTTTGTTGCCTTAAACAAGCAATAGTATTTTTCTTCTAATATTATAATAATTGGGGAACTAGAAAATAAACCCTTCTATATCTTTCCCAGATAATAATATACCCTTGGGTCCATAGTTTTTCATGAACTCAGTAGTTACATGCCCAACCCTCTTCCCTGTTGAGTAAAAATATTAATCACACAACCTCACCAAATGTAACTTATTTACCTATTCTAGAAAAAAGAAAATCTAAATTTAACATCTAAACTCTTCTAGTTACAAAACCAGAACAACCAAAATGGACTTAAATATAAAACATGAATCAAGGAATGAACACGTCAAGATATGGAGCCAATCTGATTTAGCCCAACTTTACCTGATTAAACCTATTTCTACTTACATGTAGGCAATATATGAACCTATTTCTACTTACAATTGTATTAATGATATATACTTTTTTAACTTTGCAAAGATTTTAGCACTTTTTAGATGGATGTGCCTTCACATTGAATCTTATTCAATAACTGGAAAGAAAAACAATTAATAGGACAAGACAGATTATCTAAGCAATATCTATAAACAACAAAATAATGTGGATATTTTGGAGTCAGCATGAGAAAATCATTTTCCAGAAACAAGGTAAAGGGAAAATTTAACACATTACAACAATTTAAAGTAATTAATACCAATGAAAAATTCTTGTTTAATTCAAAATGTGTATTTTTAATTTTTTATATTTTTCAATTTTTTCCTGATCCAATTCAAACTCTTCAATCTTTTATCTCACCGATTTTTTGTTGTTTTCAGTTCTGGTAAACATTTCAATAAACTGGTAATATCTCTCTAAATACTGTTGTAAGTGTGGGTGGAAGTGTTATTATTTCTCCTTCTGGTACTGTATTGGCCAAGCCCAATTTTGAAGGGCAGGCTCTAATTTCTGCAGATCTTGGTAAAACTACCTAAAGACACCCTACATGCTAGAAGAACATCTTCATAAAACTATAATATGTTTCAGGTTACTTTCATTTGAGTGGACTAAAAGCCATAGAAGTTTGATTTTCATGACCTTTTCAGAGAAATTAGTTAATTTCTTGTAAAATGCTCATCATGACTCATGTACTATAGGAAGTTTTCCATACTAGCATGTTGCTAAGACGATACCATTATGAGCATGAAAATATAGGATGATAAATTAGCTGCTTTATTGTGAATTATTTTTGAACTATCACTATTTTCTTCACTGCATATTTGGTGACATTGCGAGAGAAAATTTTGATTTTGATGTGGTTGGGAACTATGCAAGACCTGATGTGTTGAAATTGATAGTAAATAACTATCCATTGAATCATGTCATATTTTCTTCGGGCGTAGCAGCATCAAAAAAAATGGACAATGATAATGTATAAACTTAATCTGCAAGCATATCCCATCCATTCAGATGCTGACTGAATGGATTTAAGAATTGTTATAATGCTCAACTATGCTACCATGTGGCATGATAAACAAGCTTGAGTGTGACTAGAAAAAAAAAATCTATTGAGAAACGGATGTTTTAAGCATCCAAAATGTAGAATTGCAAATACCATATTTCTGTAATAATTTATCTTTATATATAATGAGGGAAGCATGTAATCTAGGTGTCCACGTTAAAGGGAGGTATGTAATTTAGTCTAAACCATGAATGATAAGGATGCCACATTTTGAATTTATCCACCGATTTGAGTACGAAGCTAAGAAAAGAGAACACCATTCCCAAGGATTTGGTTCCTATGGAAATGATGCATAGTTTATCTAAAGGGAAAACCATGCAAACCCCACCGCTGAAGAGGACTGATTAACATCAATGGAAGAGGATTGATATATATATCTAGGATTTACATAGACTGTATTGTACGTTTTAAGGTACACATCACCCACCAAAGTATGAAAAAAAAAGATTGTTTCATATTGGATCTTGCTTAGTTAAAATTACAGCTTCATCCAATAATGTATTTGTTCCACTCGAGCCTCTATATTGACCATCATCTCTTGAAAGGATACTTTACATGGAAAAAACTCAAAATCAATGGAATTACAGAAAATATAACACTTCTTATTGAGTAGTTGCTGTGAAATACACCGAATACAAGACTTAAGTCAAATTCACAGAACAAATAGTGTGTTAATTTCACAGTAGTTGCACATAACTAATAGTGTGTCAATTTCACAGTCATAGCAGATGCAACAAATTTCTCCATCCACTCTGTTTGAAGTTTGTATTTGTCTATCCACTTTTGATTTTGGTTTGATATTTTCTACAAAGATCTTCAGTTCAACCATCCTTGCCAAAGAAGAATCATCGTTGAATGACTTAAAGGAACAAAGCAGAGCATCTAAATTGTAAAATCCCTGAGAACGTTCTAATTCTTTGAAAACAAGTATCTAATTGGTACAGGGAAAAGTGAATTCTAAATTTTGGTAGATGGATGCAGAGGTGTATCGTCTTCCAACATCCTATTGTATTATCGCGTGGCCATGTCAGTCCTCCCACTCCTTATCAAAGCACTAAATAAATTATTGTATGCCAATATAGTGTGCTTCATGCCCAATTCCTTCATTTTATCAAAGATATTAACAAACTCCATTACAATCCACATCTTTCCATAGCTCTTGACCAGGTTGTTGAAGACATCATCATTCCACTAGACTCATTTGTTGGGCATTTCAAACACAAGGGTCCTTGCAACATTGAGTTTCTTCACTCGACCAAGGATTTCAACGATGGTAAAGTATGTAAATATCATGCCAAACAGGATTTGATCATCTTATTTTTATGACATAAAAATATGATTATTTTAAATCATACCATTCACATTAACCCCGTCTTTGAACAATCTTTCATCCAATTCTAGCCAAAAAACCGATTGGAATCACATTTCTGCTCTATTGTTTCCTTCTCTGGGAAGATTTTAATCAAACTCTACCCAAAAATCATATTTCTGCTATAGTGTTTCATCAATGAAGGAACTCTATCTAGGATTTGGCCCTCCCTCAATCAACCAGAACCTTAAAAATCTGTAAAGAAAAAAGTAAATCTGCTAAATTCTTGTATAGCTAATAAAAACTCGGGTATTTTCAATGCCGTGAGGTCGTTGCTACTACCACAAAAATATGTTTACATTATCTGAATTAGGAACCCATATTTTTTTTGTGTTTATATATTTTTTAAGATAGATTCATCTTATGTTTAGGCTGATTAATCCACCCATGGTAGATTTACATCCAAGTTCTATGCTTTTTAATATTGTTATTTGGGTATGGTTTACGGTCTTAATGATTGATTGGGTGTGCTGACTGTTTATCAAGATATCTTCAAATCTATCATTCCTGAGCACGAAGAGGAATTTAACACTATGCTTAAAGAGCTGATTCAGGATATTCTAGAAGCAATCTATGATTTCTTGGACCAGCCGAATTTTAGAATCATGTGTATTAATTATCACAACCAAGTTAAAGTGGAACGAGAAATTCATGAGAAACTCATCAAGTCGACACTGATGGTATAGGTTTCTATGGATGAGCAAAGTCAACTTGCCGACAAAGAGCATAAAATAATTTATTATGTTTGAATCCAGTTTTCTCAGCCCATTTGAAAAAAAAATAGGCATGTTTTGCAGTTTCTTCTTTACCTAAGACTTTCATCACTACATCATGGTTTAATGTTGGGGCTGCAAGTTTCATGGTATGTTCTAATCTAGGGTTCCAATGCCTACTAGCCATGATTTGACAGATATAAGCAACTGGGTCTGTAGGGTATTTGGACTTAACTTTTTTTACTCTGGGTTTGATGGTGCCCTCAGTCGCTTGAGATGATTCTTCTTCTTATGCCATATCAGCAACACCTATTGGAGTTTCTGAGATTAGGGTATCCTCTATCATATGTTCTTCATCTGAATCAACACTAATTACTAATGTCATAAAAAAAAGGTATGTGAATCCACAGATGTGAGAGACCCTCCCTGTGGGAATAATCTTGTGAGGGGCATTCACAATCATTGTCAATAACATGTCGTACAATGGTGTTATGGCCAAACGCCTAGCAGATTTGGAGATTGAAGCCATTTCCAGGGCTCGACTAGATGATAAAGAGTTGGACCAAAGGGGGGGATTTTGTTAACAAACCGATCCATGTTACCTACCAAATTAACTTGCTTCGGCCACAGCATGAAACAATGTGACCACGAAATGGAAATCGATTGAGGACTGATTTGAGCTCATACCCGCCAAAATAACTTGCTTGAGCCAATGTGACCACGAAATAGATATTGATTGACTTTAAACATGACCTCATTGAAGAATAAAAAAACAACAATGCAAAATAGGTGCATATCCAATGGTGGTGGATTCTCTATCTTGTTTGGTGGATTTTCTAGTTTGAGAGATAACACAATATATGCTAGACAATTTCTTCCTTAAACTATGAATTTTTCATGTACACTGTGAATTAGGGTATATGGAATATTGAAGAAATCTTGTGTAAATGTATCGAATGCTACAAGTAATTTCAAACCATATGGTTCAAATATTTTTCAATAAACTATATAAAACTCACTTTCAAATTAAATAAACAAAGAATGGACATTTAGGTTATAATTGTTCCCACTTAATGCTATGGCCCAATGGTTGTGAGACTAACATAAATTGAAGACATCAAATATATGATGTATATTTAACATGTTCACTATCTTTATAGGATATTCTATGGTTATAGTAATGATGATGTGCCAACTGATGGATGAACCCAAAATTAATGTGCTCATTGTCCAAAATCATAAAACATTTGAGGTTAGTATCTACAAATTGATTTTATATATTTGAGGTTAGTATCTCCAAATTATTTATATATTAGCATATTGTATATTATATATTAATTATATATATTACAATACTATAAAATCAACTCCCCATATAGGGTGACAACACAACAAAACAAGCATATCAGTGGTGACAGGATGAGAATTTATACTAGGAGAATGTATGACGTGGATGGAAATTTAATAGACCTCCTATCTAAATGCTTGAACCTTCTAGGATAGCGTGAACATTTATTGTGATTTATGGAGACTGAACCCAGCGCAATCATGGTAGCAGCATCACCGTCCCCTTCAATTTCTGGGCATTAGAGTCATTCCAGTTTCATCTACAAAGAGAGGAGGGTAGAATTGAGGATTGAGCATGGAGATTGCATAAATCAAAACAATATTTGTTGATGCATTGATGTTGTAGAAATGGTAAGGGAGCTCTATGGTTCTTTGTTTTTCTTTAAAAAAAGGCCTTTGGATTTTTCTGCAAAGAGGTACTTAGAGAAAATTTGGACATTCTGAACATAGTCATGATGAGAAGACTAGAAAACAAGTAAAACCGACGAATTAACAAAGGACTCAAACTTGGTGAATTTCACTAAGAAGACGTAAAAGTCTCTTGTATGTCGAAACTTCGAATGACTATCGAAAGGTTCAAACGATGAAGGTTTTTGTCAAACAAGATACGAGCATAGCCAGTGTGATGAGCTAAATGCAATGGTATAAAAACAAGACATGACAATGCACAGAGCAGGAAATGACGAATCTCTGAAACTCGACTTGGACTCTAGTACATTAGATATCTTGAAAGAAGAAAATGTACTTGTCAAGTGACACAAGGTTCCATTCATGAACCAATCTACATGAGCATTAGTACAATTTTACTGAATTTTTACACTATAGATGGGTTTAGAGACCCCTTGAATCTATTTGTAGTGTTAAAATTCACTAAAATGTACAAATTCATTGTCAAAATTGTAATTTTATATTGTTGGGGTGCACATGAATGTCTAAAGCACATTACCTGCAATAATTCACAAAACCCTAACACTATTCCCACCTAGAAAAAACACTAAATATTCCTAACCCCACAAATTCCATTTTGGATTCAAAATTATTAAACTACACATGGTCGGAGATAGATGGTAGACAATTTACAGAACTTACTAAATGTGAACACTTCATTATCACAAATACAATTTTCCAATATTATAGGAGTGACACAATTAAAAATGACTAACATAAAGCTAGTCATTTTTTATGCCATGACTAAATTGGTCGTTTATGTTAGTCATTTTTAACTGTCACTTATTATCTAGTCATATTTGTTAACTGGTGACCAAATTAGTCCTTAATTTTAGTCGTTTATAGTTGGTTCAATCAAAATTGCTCATATTTATTAGTAAATCACTTGAAAAACCTAAGGTGACTAGAATTTTTAGACACCTAGTAGCTAATTCCTCATTTTGTACTAGTGAACAAAGGCCGCTTGACATAAAGGGTGAGTACCATGGGACCTGAGAAAATGAGAATGATTAACCTACAAAACTCAATGGTTAAGGGTAAGATAGACAAGGTACTGGCCCTACAACAATCTCTAAGTTAGGAACAAGAAAATAGACAATCTATAGACATGATTTGAACTAAAAACACAAAATGGAATCACCAATTTTCTTGTGAATAATTGACTCAATGGTGAGAAAAATCCTATTTCCTTGAAACTTGTTAATAAGACAAGACAATAAATGATTATTAGTATGGCAAATGCCTATGTGTTGAAGTTAAGATTTAAAGAAAATAAAACTTTATGACTTTCTAACAACAAATTCAAGCTATTAAAATGACATTTAAAACAAGCAAATGGAGGAAAACTTCAACTTTATTGCAAATATCCAACATAAGGCATAAATACAATGGTATCACCTTGATAAATGACACTAGTATATGTCAACGGATACTCCCTTTGGGAATGGTAATTTAACTTTCCAAAATTCTCTTAAACAAACTTAGGGATGATGAAGAAAAATGATTACTCCTTAAAGGAAGGATTCAATCAAGCATGAAGGCCAATACATGGAAGGATAATAGATATGGAGATAATGAATTCCAATAAAAATATTTACACCATAACCTTGATATGAATTTTCCTTATGAAATGCATGCACATGGTTTCATTGTATAGTTGAAAAGGAGGTAATCAATAATTGGTTCCAAATGTGAAATCTTCACTCTTGGACTGACTCCAAAGTAAAAGAATGTTTCTTGTTAAGTCCTAAGTACCAAGTAGGTGAGCTTGACTCAACCTCTTTGGCCCCCAAATGTAGTTGATGGTCACTAATGCACCATGGAAATTATCAGTTTGTTATTTTACAGGGTCGCATCGAGATTGAGGGCCTTTTCATTGAGGCACTTGTTGTGACAATCACATGTCTAGAGTAAAGGTTAGTTGCAAGTTAGTTTTTATTTTCCATGATTTGACTAATGAATAAAGGACGACTTATGAGTTGCATGATGTATGGTGATGATGTATGTTAGTAGCGAATATGAAAATGTCATAAGTGTGTAAAATTTAGGTGATAACATAGTTTTTTGTGTAATGTATTTCTTGAGGAAACCCATTGGGAACTTCCCATCATTTTGAGGATGGTACCTAGAGTAAACTAGATTCTTTAGTGATGAAGGTTAGGCCAACATCTCAACAACAATCAACTCATGAACTATCAACATGTCACAAAGTGGTATTTTTACCCAAGAAGGGGAGGAAACAACTTTTCCTCTCGACCACTCAAGCTACACCCAATTGACAAGGGAGTAAGGAGTTTATAACCGTCAACATTAAATTTAAAAAAAAAACTCTTGAGGAGAGATATTGTCATGGATGCACCAAAGGGGTTAAACTACAATAATGAATCTCTTAAGGTGGTATTTTCAGTGGATCAATAGAATGGACTGATACCCAATGACTTTTATGGGAAAGGGAGGCTTTATACATTGTATGATGGGATTTTCTCGATCATGGTGAGTATGTCTTGTCATCGTGGTTGGGAAAAGCTTAAGCACTCCACAATGATGTACACTGCAAGATATATAACATCGAGTTGCCAAACCTTCAACATCGAACTCACATTGAATATTTCTCTTCATTAATTTTGTCATTCCCTCATCAATATTTTTTATTAAATTCTCCCAGTTTCTAACCATAGGAAAAATTAATCTATTAAAAATATAATAAATCATATTTAAAATTACATATAAGATGCCCTAACTTGTGACAACCCATATCCTCTCACTTAGTTTAAGCACAAACACAATCCCTTCCAGTGTAGTTCCTCCTCCTTCGCTCCAACACCATGTTGATGACATTGTATCAAAATTGGGCATACAAAATTGTAGATATACACAAATGCAAAAATGAGAGAGGGGGGTTGTTATTTGATATTATTCCAAACTATGAGTGATTGCATAATCTATGTTTCAATGAGTGAAATGTGTGGTACATGTAAATTAAGTAAGTCCCATTACCTAATTAAAGTTTGATGTCATTATAATTTTATAACATAATGTATAGTGCTTAACTTATTTCTTAAATTATTGTGTTGTTTCACCATTATAACATTTATTCAAATTATAATGTTATTATGTTGAGTCCAAGTCTCTTATAATTTGTTATATACTAAATAACTTAATTGTAGACTTATCTTATCTATAATTATATCTAATGTCTTCAATGATTGAAAGTATATCAAATTTTGAAATGTATCGATACTTAGTAAAATGAGGTATTTGATCATTTTAATATTTTGTGTTAAAAAAATGGTATTGTCACATTTCAATCTCCTTTTTTGACATAGTAATCTACTTTGTATTCACAAGACTACATATATTCTTTTAAAGTAAATCATTGACTAGCAACAATAACCTCTGCTCACAAGCCATGTTTCAACACCATAATGACATTTCTTAATGTGCAGACCTCAATAACACATGTCTAATAGTCAATGCATTATTTGTGAACTCATATTTGTAGAGTTGTGAATCGTTAAAACCCAACTTTAAAAATCCATGATAATATCCATCTCTTTGATCTACTTTTTACAAAGAAAGAAGTTATCCAAATTATAATAAAAGTAAGGTACACCAAGCATCTTTTGCAATGCAATTAACATAAGGAAAAAAATACATTTGCATTGATTTCTTAGTAATGGTAATTATAGTTGAAAATTTTCTTGCAAAATGTGAATCTACTAACATTGACTCCTAAATCCCTTCTAAAGAAATTCAAATAAATGTATTAAGTTGAATGTGTCAAGATTTTCTTAAGTAAAATTAAGTCGAGTTCAATTTTATATATACAATCCAAACATTCCTTGAGGGATCAAGATGAATTGCCAAAATTTGCACACTTCTTGGTAGTGTGATCAATTTATCAAGTTTCCAAACCTTTGAAGTGAATGCCGCTTAATATAAAACTCTTTAATATTCTAACAAAATTAAAAACATTGACATTCGACACTAATGCATATATGATCATAATTAACTACAAATAGTATTCATACTCAAAATCTACATTCTTGGTGACAAAGAAATACTAATATTTGTGCATTGACTTTAATTCTATATCAAAAGTCCAAGTCATTCTCTGTATATTTTACATCTTATTAAGAAATTATTCATTATGTAAACAAATAATGAAAAAAAAACTTTAAAAAAAACAATAAACTAAAAACACATAACAAATGGAAAAGCTTTATGGTGAATATTTGGCTTACAATAGACATGTTCGTACTATAAGAAGAAAGATGCTCTTATTTTTTTTTATTAATTTTTTATATAAAATAAATTGTTAATGTAATTTCTTGTGTTTAATCAAAATTAAGAGTTTTCTCGACCACATACTATAAAACTATAAAGATGGTGTCTCTACAAAACAAAGTCAACAATGGTGTCTATAAAACAAAGTCAATAAGTTGTATCAAATGAGAGCAACGAGAGTATTAAGGCATTTATTTAAATTGAACTTAAGTAAAAATTATTATTCAATAAAGACAAGTATAAATGCTTTAGATGTGAATAATGCTTCTTAATATTTTTTGTCAAATAAGGTGTTAAAAGAATGCAAAGTTATTATAATTTGTCATATATAATATACCAAAGTACTTCCCAGCCATATCAAAATAAGTTCATAGTTTTCCATAACAAAGGATAAGTTCATGCAATTGTTTTGAGTACTTTGATAATCCTCGAAAACTTGAGACAAATATCAACTTAGTGATAAATCATTGTGGATATACTCAAATAAAATTACTTTAAATATAGTTATAAAATTAATTTACTTATATGAATATTAACGTTTCTCTTTGAGTTCATTTGGTGTAAAAAATAGTGGTATGAGGATACTTTTTATTTAATGGTAAATCTCAATAGTCAATCTTCATTCATTGTTTGAAAAAGAAACTGCTATGAATGCAAATATCATGTTTGTCCAAAAGTTTGGCCTTGAAAGTGAAAATTCCTTTAATAAATGAATCAAATTGTTGACACCACTAAGAATGCGAAGTATATAGTTAGATTGGGAAAAATAAATATATTGAAAACAATAACAACTCTCACAAAATAGAAGCAAGAAAAGAGTGCCATATTCTAATCATATTAAATTACAAAGTTTTACTCAATGGGAATATCGTATTTTAATGAATAGAACTATTTGAGAGATTAGGGCTTTACTCAATCGAGATATCCTATCATACATTAATGAGAGTTGTTAGAGAGATTAATATGAAAAGTAGCAAATAAAATATAACAAATTCATATTTTTTAGCTTTAATTTTCATACAATCCAATATGGGGTAAGTTTTGAAAGTATAAGCTTAAATTAATCTTCCAAGCTACAAAACCAAAACTTTTTTTAACTCTACCAAACTCTACCAAATCACCCTCGATTACTTTTCTACTAATGGCCAACAACTAACGTCAAGTTATAAAGTGATCTAAAAGAGAAACCCTCAACCACCTTCATCTAAAAATGAAAAGTCAAGTTCAAAAACCCCTACTTTTTCAAAATTCCCATGAAACTCACATCCTCTTCTACATTGTATGCATCTTCCACATCTTGAATTGATGGATGCGGGTCAGTTATCACTAACAATTTTATCCATGTCAATGCTTTGAAGCGAACCTAACAATTCCCTTCATGAAATCATCATCCATGAAGAGAGAACCCCATGCAATCCATATCAAATTAAAAATTATTTATTATTATGAATAATTATATGGGATTTGATGAAATGAAAATCAATTAACATGTATTTATATATAAATACATAATGGAGTGAGAAGTCATACTCATTGGAAAATGAAGAACTTTTCATTATTACAACATAAATATGAAATATTGAAGTATGACTAATGTTACATAATAATTATTTACACATTATTACATTAGTAGTAATATATCCTATGTATATCTCAAGTCCTTCCATTTAAAATGCTTTGTCCACAAAGCATGGGCATATAACACTTTGATAAAATGATCCATCTTCTTGTAATTTTACATATTTGATAAAGTTGAGGATACAAAGTAATATGATTTCCAAAAACTTGAACAATATTGTTGCACGGGTAAGGGACCAAATCATCCTAAATGGCTTCATTTTGTAACTCTCTTGTGAAAACAGTCACGGCTCAAACTTCTTTGTTTTTTACTTCGAATTGTATTGATCTTCGAATGCTTTGATATGTAAATAGAATTCTTACTTTGGTTAGGTAAATTAGGACATTGGTACATTGATTCTTAGGTGCTCCAACTTCTATAATTGTGGTGAAGGTATAGTGCCCTAGTAAATTGATCATTCTTAACCTCGTCTTTAATATTTCCATGATTTACTTAACGTGTAAACATGTTTATATTTGATATTTTCATAATCATTGGCACGTCAACATTCTTTGGCTGACATATGGCTTCATCAAAGGTCTTTGGTGGACTTCCAAGTATCATTAAAAATTATAGACTTAAACGTCTTGTTGAATTGTTTCTTAATTTATAGATGTCCTTTTCATTGATCAAACTTCATTAGTAGCTACACTTAAATTTTTAGTTTCAATCGATTTTGTTAAAGTATCTTTATCTATAGTTTTGGCTTCTAAAAACTTCATTGATGCATTCACATTAATAGACATCTCTTTGTTTATATATATAATTGAGATATCCTTACATATTAATTTTTACTTCCATAAGCAAGGCTTGACTACAACTCTTCAAACAATTGATTTTCTTATCTTTATATGATCTCATAATGTTTCTTGGCATCCTTCTCTTGTGATTCTTGGTCATGTTGAAATGCAACATTTTAAGCGTCATCTATATCTTCTAATGACAGAAATTTTATGCATTTCTTTGTTGTAAAGTCTTGTAATGTTATCTTCTTTCTATCATGAGAAAATACAATTTGTTGTTGCCACTTATTTTAATGCCTCAACTATCTTCAAATCTTGTTCTAGCATTCCCAATGGGCCATGTATTATCATTCCTTAATGTTGGAAAACAATTATTTTGCGTTGTTACTACTATGTTTCTTCAAGTCATAGTTGTTCAAAATAGCAACAACCTTCTATAATGTGCATGTGAACTCTTGCAATTATTTTATTTCCATCCAATCCATTTTTGTGTTGATTTTTAATTAGATGGTTTTACTTCTCTATTTTAATTTAATGAAGATCTAAAAATCACAACTTTTTTTTTCAAAATTGTTTAAAAAAAAACATCAATTCAATTTTTTGTTTTGATTGAAAAATATTTTGTTATAATCTACATGCAGTCGATATCAAATAAACATTACTATATAGTCACATAATATTAATGACTTATCATTTTTATAACATAAATACACAATATTAATCTATAACTAATGTTATTATTAATAATTGTCCGCACATTATTATATTATCGACAATATATCCTAAATAATATTATGATATTATCACTTATATGTTTGAATCTTTACATAAACTACTTTAGCCTAAGCTAGTCTAAATGAATAAAAGATATGTTACATGTCAGTTATGTAACTACCCACCCCTAATTATTAACATATGTGTTGGTTGACTCTAATTCATAATAACTTCACGATGTAAAGTGCTCAAAACTTAAAAAAATTGAAACCACTTCAAAATTGAAACGGTCACATTATTTGACCATTATAACATAAAAATTTGATATGATGTTTGAACTCAAATTAACTTCACCATGTAAAGTGCCTAACTAAAAATTCTGAAATTGTCACATCAATAGACCATTATAACATAAAAATGGATATGATGTTGAACTTGAATTTATTTAAAATTTTTGTGTATTGACTAAAATATCTATATATTAAACTACCTAATTTGATGGAGTGAGCAAGTGACAATTTTTGGATCAACAACTTGGCTTAATGTCCTCTTCTCGATCATTAAACCAGCAATGCCACATCTAGAATATTCGTTTTTTGCAAATGTATAGTGTACATAACATTGTTGATGAACTGTCCATGTTTGTTGTCTCTGCTCAATTTTCTATATGGCACACAACATTGCTGATGAACTGTACATGTTTGTTGTCTCTACTCAATTTTCTATATGGTACACAACATTGTTGATGAATTGTCCATGTCTGTTGTCTTTGCTCAATCTTCTATGCTAATGGTTGAGGGACAAAGGGAGTATAGGGACTTGCTACCTTCCTCTCTTTGATTATGCCATAGTTTTATGATGCTTTAACTCTTTGTTTATAGGGATTTGTACTAAATTTTTTGGACCCTATCACAAGACCGATGGTCTATGATGTGACATTTTATGATTGTTCTTTTTTATATGGGCTTGACATTTTTTTGTATAAGATTTTGGAGCCATCTTGAGATATTATATGATTTGTTAACCAAAAAAATCCCTCACTTAGCTCTACATGGCCTACACCACCCAAGGACACCCATTCACGACCCTCCATTAGACCCTCACACCCTCAAAAAGGCTTAAGGATGAAGAAAAGGGCTTAAAACCCCAAAAAGGAGCCTAAATAACTCTCCTAGGGGATAAAGCCTCCAAAAAGGGGCTAAAACCCCTCAAAGGAGCCTAAAAACCTAAAAGGAGCTAAAGTTAGGGCGGAAGGGGCTAAAAGCCCAAAAAATGGGCTAAAGCCTGCACCAAGGGCTTAAAACCCTAAAACCCCAAAAAAAAGCTATAAAAGGAGGGTGGGGGGTCACTCTCAAAACACTTCTCTCTTACATACCGTTATGCTGCCCGTGGATGCCTTGAGACCTCTTTGCCTCTCAAGCCACCCACATCCCCCTCTCTTCCACTCACATTCCCCACTGAGCCATAACTCCTCCTCCATTGCTGAGTGAGATAGAGAGGTGCTTCCTTCCAGCTAGGGCATGGTGGCCCATTTCACCAAAGGAGAGGTATAATATTGTCTTGTTTATGCATTTTTCTTTAGTAGTTTAGTTGATTTTTGACCCATGTTTGTTTGCAGGTTTGTTTATTGACATGTTTTGCAGGTTTATTTCTATTCATTAGTTGTTTGCAGGTAGCCTAGGCGAAGCCCGAACCTTGTTTGCAGAGGGGCTCACGGCCATTCTTTCTTGTTCTTTGCTTTCTGTTAGTTCCAATTTCTTTACTGCATTTTCCACACGCATGAACCTACCCTTTTGTCCTATAGACAGAAGGGAGCCATTCCTACCACTGTATCAAGGGGAAATCCCTGCTACAGAATTGGCGACCATACCAGGTCGATCCCAAAGGATCCCTAGTTCAGTTTTCTTTCAAATTTCAAGTTTTTCAGTTTATGCCCTATAGACAGAAGGGAGCCATTCCTGCCACTGTAGCAAGGGGAAATCCCTGCTACAGAATTGGCGACCATACCAGGTCGATCCCACAGGATCCCTAGTTCAGTTTTCTTTCAAATTTCAAGTTTTTCAGTTTATGCCCTAGTTTTAGAAATTTCTTGTTTTCCAGTTTTTGTTGCTGCCGAAGCCTCTGCAAGGAAAAATCGAGTCAGTTTGGCCACAGTACAGGTTACTGTCGGCCGGATCTGACTCACGATAAAAAAAACCCCAAATCCGAGGTAGGTCGCACTTATCAGGCCTGAACAGGGGATGAGGTCGCTATTTTAGGCCTCACAGGCGCAACCAGGTCACCCTTTTCCCCCTGAAAGGTGCGACTTCACTCAAAACAAAAGACCTCTTCTATCTATGAAATCTGTGCGACCCCCTCACCCGTTTCTGGAAAAAATTTGCGACCCCCTCGCCGAAATTTACCCGAAATGTGTGGTCTGTCAATCAGAGGTTAAATTTCAGTTTAATAGGGACTGTCAGTGCGGCTCAACTGCCTTTGTCCAGCATTATAGTTCAATTTCATTTTCTGTTACAATTTACTACAATTTCCTATACAAACAATGTGTAAATTCCAAAAAACAATTAATGGCTTAATGAATTTAACATAACTAAAATCGACAATAAAATTAACAGTCTTGCTTTCCTTTCCTCCTCTACCTAGTCATCACCCTCTAGGGTATTCTGGGATACGACGAAGTGCAAGCTCGTATAGTCCTAGTCCCTTCACTAAATATTGTTCTAAACCATTAAAAACGAATGACCTAGAAGGTAGAGGGGGTAGAGAAGGAGGGATTCTCACGGTGCTAAGCGTCCTCCCTGTTGACCAACCTTGCATCTGGGAGGTGACCTATGGATCTACGGATGGGCCTAGTCCCATTGTGTTGAGAGCCCAGCACCTTCTCTTGGTCTAAGAGGAATATAGGTGTAAGGTAGTCACCTAGTTAGGTTGTCACATTCAGGGTTAAATATGTATCTGTTTACAAATTTCTGATTATTCACTGCTTGCACAACAATGATATGAACTCTGGTACAATATGATGAATTCATAAACCATTTGCATCCACTTGATACCAAAAAGATAGAAAAACAAATACACCATACCAATTAATCAACCCAACTCAGTTCATGACGCTGAGAGAGCCTTAAAATTTATCAATTTACACTAAGTTCAAACAAATCTGCAGTCTTTGAGGACATAATTCCCTGACTGCTTCAACCGTGGGAAGTACTTGGGCTCAGTCCAGAAACTCATTCTGAGGAGTACCATGGGAACCCCAAAGTAGCTGGCCGCTAAGAGGAATTGCCAAGTGAAACTGGCAATGACCCCCACCAATTGAGTAGAAACGCCCGTGAGGAAAAATCCAAGCACTATCTTCTGGTAGTCTTGGTGGTTGAGTGACCACCTACAACCAATAGGAAGCCATTGAAATCGGGGTCCAAACATCATTCCCATCAGTTTGATAAACATCTAACACAATTGATCCCCCACGCTCTTCCTCACGCCTAAAAGGAGAACCACCACCATTTGGGACATTAAACTGACACCGTCTAAACTGTTCTCAACAATCTTCCACACCATCAGAAGGCCACACAGCCTTTGATTCAGATTCAGACCCATACCAGTCTGAACCAGACCTCCATACTGCACCATCAAGCCCCACAGCTGGTGCAAATCCGGATCCATTTTTCGGCATAACCATAGCAAGTGGACCCATGTCCACACCACAAATTGTCACCAACAACCCTGTAGGTGGCCCAAGCATAGTCATGCAAACTGTCATCAGTCAGCTGTCACCACCCATAGTGACCAGCCAAGCTGGCCCACTAGCAACACACGGGGGCAGTGGCCCTTCCACACACACTTCCCCCCCTGCCACACAGGGGGGAAGTGGACCATCCACTTACATTTCCCCTACTTTCATACATGGGGGCAATGTCCACTTCACCCACACTGTCCCTCCCACCACAATTGGGGGCATTGGCCCATCTACAATGGCACAACCAATACCCCCAGTTATGCAGGTACATTATGCACCTGCAAACCCCACCACCATCCCTTTTCCATCTCAAATCAACCTAGTGTCCAATATTCCTTTCATGGCTCATCTTAACTTGCTTGATTTGGCTTGATTGACAAACGACCCCATTCGCGATCAAGGTTTTTGGCCTCCAATACCAACTAAGCTACCATCAGACATCCCCAAGTTTGAAGGCAAGGCAAGGGAATGTCCCCAAAACCATATTATGACATTCCTTCTATGGTGCTCGTCCAATAGCATCGTAGACGATTCCATCGGGCTGAGGCTATTCCAACACACCCTTACAAGTGTCGCGGACAAATGGTACATTAAGCTACCACAAGACAAATATCTAGATTTCAACTTCTTATCTTTCATGTTCCTACAGTATTTCCAACTCCCCGTCAGATATGACGAAGGGGTGGAGATCCTATTATCCTGTCGCCAAAGCACTGCGACACATATAACCGACCACATCCATGAGTGGTGGCGATGTCGGAGCTTATGTAAAATCCAACTCGATGACAAGATCTCCTTGGATTGGTTCCTCAATACCTTGCTCCCACCCATAGCAAAGGACGTTGCATCCGAACGTCCCCAATCTGAAGAGGGGGCCATACTGAAATCCAAACAGTTTGATCTTATCTACGCCCAGTCTGGATATCTGTACATTGTCATTCCAGACGCCCCCCGTCCAAACACCTCCTACCGGGATGCACCGGGGGCATCTCATGTTGCAAATGACATCATAGGCTTGGTCTCCCAACAGCCACAGCATCGTCCGACACCACTTGTCGTTACACCACAACCAAGCAACACTACTAGTGTTTCTTACCAAAACCAAACTCTGGACTATGCTAGAATGATGTCCCAGTCCGGAGCAACAACTTCCTACGCACAACCTGCGCCACCACAGCAAGCTCAGGCCATGGCATGGCCAACACAGTAGTACGTAGGGAAAATGCCCACATTTGTGGCACCATAGCCCACCCAAATTTATTATGCACCACCAATGCAAGTGGTTCAAGCCCCCACCCCTTCTCAACCCGCTTTGTTGGGACAAGTATTTGCACAACAAAACCGTCCCAAACAACCTACCCCCAACAATCAACAAGGGAAAGCTAGAAATAATCGACCCCAGAACCAAGCCAATAACCAACTGCAGGGAGGCGGTCAACAACCAAATCCTCCCAACAATGCCGCAACGAATCGACTTGCCCAAAACCCCCCACGACCAAATTCTCCTAGACGCAATGCTTCATTGCACACAAACCAAGCATGCACACTCTGTGAGGTCTATGGGCACTACACATTTGAGTTTCCCTCATGGGTCGCGCCAAGCAGGCCATTCAAAATGAGGTTCAATAGGCCTCCAACGCTATGAACCAAGCCCAACCCAAACCAGCACCACAAGGATCTCCTCCTATGGTGCTCCAAAACCCACTACCTGTCAAAGGGTTGGTGGCAACCGCACCCCCTCCCCAACCCAATCCCAATGCTCCGGGGGCACCTCCCACAGCAAAAACAGGTGTTCACCACCTGCTAGCCATGACAACTGCAGAGGTCGACTTACAAACTAGACGGAATCAGTACGGTACCACCACCGAACCCACTGACACATCAGTGGCATCTACATCCAAGTCGGTCAACGCACCTCTTCAATTACCCCCTTTCCTCCGCCCCCCCATACGTCGAGTGGCCAACAATACCACAGCTAGAGCTGCTATCAGCTATAGCATTGTGGATGATTTGGCCCAAAAACCAACGTCCGTGTCCGCTCTGGAGGTACTCAAAACGTGCCCAACGTAGTGGAAAGCGTTACTAGCTGCCCTTGGGGCTGTAGACCCCTCTGACTCCAAGTTGATCACGTTCGACACGAAGAATGGAGAACCACGCATGTCATCGACCATCGCCTTCCAAATCCTGGTATCTATCTGGAACTTGGTTATGCACCGGTGCATAGTAGATGAGGGGGCATCTACGTGCGTTATGTATACCCTAGTTTGGCATAAACTTGGATCCCCAATTCTGCAACCATCCTCCACAACTCTACGGGCTTATGATTGCCATCCCACTAAATCCCAAGGAATCCTCTCCCATGTCCCCATCACATTAGCTAGGAATATAGTTCTGATTGACATAGAGGTTGTCAACGCTCAACTGGACTATAACCTCCTTCTCGAAATAAGTTATATGTCTGCCATGAGAGCAGTCACATCAACTGTCTTGCGTCTCATGATGTTCCCCCACGAAGGGAAGATCATGATGGTTGATCAAATCACTTATCATGATCCGCAAGGGTTAACAGCACCCACTAATGTTATCCCTACCATCACCACCATTGAGCCACTAGGGACGACCACACACACCAATGTTGTCCCTGCAATCAACACCATGGTTGACAACACACGAGCCTCCCCATTGTTGAATGTGGGCCCCGGGTTGTTTGTTGATACCACCATGACGGCTCATTTCCCCTTAGTGTCATCGCCACCGACACAAAATGAGATTGCAGAATTGTGGATGGTCTCATCTAGCACAGTTGCACCCAAACAACAAGCGCAGCCGCAGCCCCAACCGCAACCGCAACACCATCCATAGCCACAACATCAATAGCAACCGCAACATCACCCGCAGCCGCAGCATTACGCGTAGCCGCAACCACAACCGCACCCCCAAATACAACCAGTAGGGGGTTATCTGGGCTCCTCACCAGTCCATACAATTCCCTTCCTCTTTGCCCCACCTACTATCATGAGCAATCCGGTAATGGCCACCCTGAACCTACCCAACTTTACATTGGGAATTCCCATGTGGTATCTTGATCCACCAGCTCAACCATCAATGCCCCGGGTAGTCTTAACACCTGTGCAGCCCATTGTGGTCGAGTCCCATCATCCACCCGGTCCGCAAAAACCAACCACCGCACTCGCACCTGCATCGCCCCACCCAAAAAGGGCCAAGGGAAAGAACACCAAAGCCACTGCAGAACCTTAGCAAATCCCACCGTGCGTTGTCTACGAACAACAGGGCCATCCAACTAAGAATTGCCCTGAAATTCTAATGATCTGCATGGATTTGGATTCCATGGATACAACTGAAAACATCAGCTTCATTGAACTTCCAAGCACGCCAATAGTGAGAAACAAGTCATTGAGAACAAACCATGCTTGCGCCCTTTGCGGATTGTATGGACACTATTCTCACCACTGCCAAGAATTTTCCGAGTTCTAAATGGCTCTAGCCAACCTTCAACAACATCCCCTTGAATCTGAGATCACTCTGATCGAAGAAGTTCACCCCCCACCTCCTTCTTCACACACCATGTCCATTTACATGATGTCCAGTTCTACCGACCCTCTTGTCTCCACCATCACCAACGGTCCATTAGACCCATCTCTTCCATTGTTTCCCCAGCCACAGTCATAACCTCAACCTCAGTTACCAGGGAAACAGTGGCGTTCATTCCCGATCAACATGATCCTTTTTCGTTTTTCTTTTCCTTTTCCTTTTCCTACCATCCGAGATCCTGAGTAAGTTTGTCTTGGCAACTCACAATCTACAGGATTTCACACTGGGAGATCATGTGTGGCACCTTGAACCACCTACCCTACCTCTAAGGCCCCAATATGTGTTGACTCATGTCCAACCAATTGAGATGATGTTTCACCTACCTCCAGGTCCATCAAATACTCCTCCCATCTCCAGGCCTGCCCCTCTTCCTCCAACAGAGACTGGGGGCAAGGGCACAAAAACCACAACCAATACCATTTACATGATCTCTAGCATCAGTCTCCCTTCTGTCTCATCGCTTATGGAATATCCACCTGATCTATCACGACACCACTTACGCAATGACGGAGAGATATGTAAGACCACCTTCGGTTTTACCCAATTCCCTTTAAAGCATAGTGTGGAATTTGTTCTTCCCATAAAAGACCAGATTTCATCATCCCACCTTGCCAATGACCTTCATCTCGGCAAGGGGGCATACCTCTTCGCTAACTCAAACGGTCGACTCTTGAAGAAGCCACAGAACGGGCTCTACCTCAAGAGATTTTACGCTTAACATCGCCAATGAGTCGCTTCATTTTATTTTCTTGTTTTTCAACATTTTTACCACAAGTCATGGGCAGCACCATCGGCTGCTAATCCAAAATTCACCTGGAATCAGTTCGAGGCACCTCTCACACCTCCGGGCCCAAACCTCTATCTCTTTATGAAACCATCATCTCATGTTTAAAAAATAAAATTCGAGACCATTTCCCACAAGTCACCTCGATTTACGAGCCACAGCATGGCGATGCAAGTGTCTGCAGACCTGTACTTGTATCACTCTTTCCTACTGCTACTCATGTGGGTTTTCGGGCCACCGCCCATTAAGGGTTACCATTTTTCTTCTTGTTTTGTATTTTAACACATAGTTGTCTTTCCTATCCACCGCATCTTATGCAGACCTCTGGACCATTGTCCACAAAACGATTTATTTTTCTTGCAGGTATTTGGCATATAAGTGCCCCCAGACTTGCACTCACCTCGCATGTAGTCAAGTCTGTCCACCACAATTCACACACAACTCTCATTACCTCTATCCGAGAACTACCTTGGTTTGCGTGCCTCTGCCGCACCGACTCGCGAGCCTCTGCCGCGATCTATCCCGTGCATGTATTGGTATGTTTGAGGGCCTTCTGCTCCGTCCATACTGCGCGGATGACATTTGGACCACTGTTCACCATCCCAACATGGGGCACCGCCTGTGCCACCGCAATCGGTTGACCATACTAGAGTCTTGTTTAAGCTCTTTTCTAACTCCTAAAAACAATGAAAAAATAGTCGAGCGCAACTGCTTCCTTTCCCGCTCGCAAAAGTATAGGAAAGGGCATCTACATCATCTTGTTTACCTCCTTTTGCGGACCATGTAGACCATCAAATTAAAAGGACCACCTTGGTGTATTCAAGCCAGGACCGTTACCCTATGCATACTTTTATGCTTTCTCGGGCAGAGGGGACGCACTTTACAAAAAAGCTCACCACGGGTTGTCGTTAAGCTCTTTTCCAGCCTTCTCATCAAGAAAACATTACCGAGCAAACTTGGTTTCATTCATGCTCGTAAAAGTATCTGAATGATCGTCCAGTCAGTATAGGTTTAACCTTTTCCAACCTGATTGGACTACCAATGGTAAAGAAGTCTCTCATCCCCTACAAGATGGGCGAGCTCTCCTATGTATACTTTTATCCTTTTTCGGGCACAGGAGACTACCAACGAAAAAGAGCCCCCACTGGAGTCTTCTTCGTGCTTTCAGACTCTCTAAAATTGAAATCACCATCGATCATTTACCTTCTTGGGCTCGCCAAAAATCCATGAGATCATACCACAACGGTGTCCCTAGATACCACCCCACAGAAAATAGTTTGGCAGCATTCCCCCGTTGGGTCGCCTTTGTTCAGAGTACTCTGGAATATGTCTTCCTTGGATCCCATCAATATCAAAAGAATCTACCTCCTCCAAGTATTTCCCATTTGCAGTGACATTCCCGTTATTACAGCTATGATCCCATTCCCATGAGTCAAGTTTCATTTGTTGCCTGGTCCGCCCTACCGTCATACTCTGAACAAAGGAAGTTTGAGTCTACCATACTCCCCCTGCCTCTGTTCAATTCTCTCCCTCCTCTCCCCCCCCCATTCAGTGGGTCATTCCGTAGATTGTCTCACACCTTTCGGTTATCTCCCTCGTGCTCTTGGTCAAGGAAACATCATTGCCTTGACTAGGGGTCGGTCTCCCTCTGTCGACGTCAACACATATTCCAAAGGATAGACCCAGAGGTCCCTGTATCCTGGTTTCATTAACCTCATTGATGATTTCCTTGGACCACTTGAGAGGAGTCCTTAGTGCCTCTCGAGATGGTTGTTTCTCACATGCTCGACTCCAACTACATCATCACACTGTTGAGATTCGTATAGGGTTCGGTCCGCACAGTACTTGGTCGAAGACCCCGGATGTCACTTGACTCTAGCACAGTAATGAGTCTATTCAATGGACCTAAACAGGTTATGTCCCTTGTGATTTCTGGGTTGCGTTGGAGACAATGTTCAGAAGCCCCAGCAGTGCTTCAATATACCTTTACGATTGATGCAACATACTTGTACCACAGAGACTCTAACTTTCAATCAGTGAGTCCATACAGTTATGTACCGTTCCAGATCCAGCACACTGTCAGTCATGAAGATATAGCATTCCATGAGAATGCCATGGGTCCAGTATACCATATCAACATTGTATTCAGCCTCACATTGAGGCAACCATCATTGTATCATCAATTGTATATGATCGGCTCTTGTATTTTAGAGCATAGATCAAATTATTCTTTTGACATTGTCACGAGCATGGGGATGCCCGCCTCGTCCATATACATGTCACACATTATTTGTATCTCACCCATTGATGGGAACCATATTAATACAAAAACCAAAAGCCACCATGCCCCAGCCTCGGAAGCACCACCTCTACGCAGCAAATCCTATGATGTCTGTCGGCCATATGATGAGCTCCTACCCTCACACATCAGGGGGCAATCTGTTAACCCAAAAAATCCCTCACTTACCTCTACATGACCTACACCACCCAAGGACACCCATTCACAACCCTCCATTAGACACCCACACCCTCAAAAAGGCCTAAGGATGAAGAAAAGGGCTTAAAAACCCCAAAAAGGTGCCTAAATAACTCTCCTAGGGGATAAAGCCTCCAAAAAGGGGCTAAAACCCCTCAAAGGAGCCTAAAACCCTAAAAGTAGCTAAAGTTAGGGCGGAAGGGGATAAAAGCCCAAAAAAGGGGCTAAAGCCTGTACCAAGGGCTTAAAACCCTAAAACCCCAAAAAAAAGCTATAAAAGGAGGGTGGGGGGTCACTCTCAAAACACTTCTCTCTTACATACTGTTATGCTTCCCGTGGATGCCTTGAGACCTCTTTACCTCTCAAACCACCCACATCCCCCTCTCTTCCACTCACATTCCCCATTGAGACATAGCTCCTCCTCCATTGCTGAGTGAGATAGAGAGCTGCTTCCTTCCAGCCAGGGCATCGTGGACCATTTCACCAAAGGAGAGGTATAATATTGTCTTGTTTATGCATTTTTCTTTAGTAGTTTAGTTGATTTCTAACCCATGTTTGTTTGCTGGTTTGTTTATTGACATGTTTTGCAAGTTTATTTCTATTCATTAGTTGTTTACAGGTAGCCAAGGCGAAGCCCGAACCTTGTTTGCAGAGGGGCTCATGGCCATTCTTTCTTGTTCTTTGCTTTCTATTAGTTCTGATTTCTTTACTTCATTTTTCACATGCAGGAACCTACCCTCTGTCTGTCACGTCCCCATGCCTCCGACCGGCGAAGAGGACGCGACCCGTGGCTTAACCACCCAGGCTAAGAGCCCCATGAACATGTACAGGCATAAAATTTGCAGAAACAGAATGCTGAAAGAAAATGCATTGCAGTATAACATGCACAAACACAATGGTTTATCATACACAGTTATAATTATTTATCTTGCACAACGGAATCAACATGCATTCACATAAGCATTCATTTTAACATGTTCATCATTTTCATATCATTAACAGAAAATATGGTTGCAGAAGTAAAAATGGGCAAGATTACTTATCTTATGAAAACTTTGCTCCGCAACCAGCTACGTCGCTGCAACGTTCCACCCAACCATAGGCCAGCATGCTCCTTAATCTCTCAGCAACGCTGCCACCCCCGAGCTGGGCATGATTCTCCAAGGAATAAGGGAACTAGCAGGCTTACACATAGCCAAGGGTATACAAAACACACAGCCAAGCCAACAAAGTTGGGTTTATCAAGCCATCAAGGAGTGGGAAAGGCTAATTGCTAAGCTGGTGAGCTCATTACAGAGCCAAGAACACCTACACCAGAACTAGCCTGACCTCTGAGACACCCAAACACACCCAACACAAGGAATCAATCCCTTCTCTGCTACACAGTCCCTC
Source organism: Pseudotsuga menziesii (assembly GCA_001517045.1). Classification (NCBI taxonomy): domain Eukaryota; kingdom Viridiplantae; phylum Streptophyta; class Pinopsida; order Pinales; family Pinaceae; genus Pseudotsuga; species Pseudotsuga menziesii. The sequence continues at coordinate 259,436 of LPNX011219002.1, forward strand.
AGGCCCTGCATTCCCTTCCAGTGCTATTCATGGGTGATGGAGAATAAGGCCAGCCCTCTAGCTCTGTCTGTGTGGTTTCCAGCCACTAGGTTTATCAAGCAAAACTAAGCCCCCATCCCTACTCCTCTCACCGTCCGAAGACCACCCATTGCCCTCAGGAAATTAATTAGCTATCACAACTTAAACATGGAAAAGACTCCCCAGCGAATTACACAATCCCAACCACAACAGCAAATACAATTCCAGCAGGGGAAAAATCATAGCCCGTCCTAGGAAACAAAATCACCGGGAACAATTACACGGACCACACTGGGAAATAAACTACCGTCTTCCGACCTGTGCGTGAGGAGAAAAATAGACAAAATCGTGAGGTTGCGAATTGGAGAGTGCGTGAAGGATTTTCCTGCCATAGTGAAGTCAACAGGGGTGGAGTGTGTGTGTGGGTGAAGACTAACAGTCCTTCCACCCCACTCCCAAAACAATTAACTGCCTCAACCACCAGCAGCAATTATTTAATGAGAGTGGTTGGAAGAAGACACATGGGTTTTTCTCTCATGGCCAAAGTTTAACAATTTCCCCCACATCCTTATCCTTGTGAAAATCATGCCCCTTTCGATTTAGTTGCCGCGACCGTAGTTGACTACTACATTTCGATCCAAAATCCGATGGAAAAATCCGACGGCGCGTGGATTTCTTCTTTTAAACCTACCAAAAATCACAAAGATAATTTTTTTTTTTGAAAATGTGGCCATAAGCGTCGCTTAAGTGACGTCTAGTCTCATAAGCGTCGCTTAAGCGACGGCTAGCCTCATAAGCGTCACTTAAGCGACGGCGCATCAAATTGGTTAATTATTTAAATAAATTCACTTAATTGGTCAATTATTTAACATGGTAAATTCAATTAATTGGTTCATCATATTCATGTCCATAATCATGTTTAATTATCATTTAATAAATTCTAATCTCTCTACAATTTCTACAAGTGTTAAATAAAGGGCAAAAACAGTGGAAGTATCTTCACCTTTATTTTTTCCATCATCAAAGTGAAATATAGATAAGCAATCATATTAGAGAAAAAAGGAAAACAAGTTTAAAATCATCAAGAGATTCCAAAATCCTTTATATGATTTGTCTTTTCTCTCCTTCAAGGGGTTGTCAAGAAATATAAACATTTAATTTCAATTTTCATGGTCATCTTCATCTTCATCAAATAGGGTCATATCATCTTTGTTGGCAAGTATGGTTTTTCCCCTTCTCTTTTCCTTTGGACTAGGGGTCAATCATTTTAATTATATCTACAAATAACCATCCGAATCCAACCTAGGGGAGATCCTAAAATTGGTGGTGTTCTTTCAAGGATGTTTGAGGAGGAAAAGAAGATGGATCTCTTTCAACTAGTGGCAAAGGAATAATTGTGTTCCTTCCTCTAATATTTCCAAATGGATAAGATTCTAGGGTCATATGGGTGACCAACTAAGTTTTATGTGGATTCGACTTCTTAGAAATAATTGGTGATGATCTATTAAAGGTGGAGGAGGAAGTTTAGATGACTAGGACGATGCATACTAGTTTAAATTCAATATTCCTAGAATCCATCCCAAAGGTGGATTGGGGCCTATGAAATTCAAATATTTCATACCATTATCACTTTGCAATTGCATATATAAGATAATTTCAAAGGTGATAGTTGTTCACCTCAAGCCTCTTATTTCAATGGTGATATCTATGAAATAGTTTGTGTTCCCCAAGGTAAGATTGATTCGCAAGGCTATCAACTCATACTTGGAAGGTATGCACTTGATTAATACCTCTCATATTCTTGTGACTATCATTAAATTATTAAGATCGCACCCACGATTCGTGTAACCTTGGTAAGATCCATTGTTCATATTGTGCTCATATCAATTGGTATTTAGCCCTTTCAGACTAGGGCCTCTTTAGAGTTTGTCAATTTTGGCCTTTGGATTTTTTTTTCTTGCCCTAGATTTTGCTTTAACTTGTAACATCAAGTGACATCAAAAATTTCTTGTGTACTATGGCTCCTTGTAAAATCTCCAATGACATTAGAGACTCTCAAGCTTTTTTCCTTGCCCATGTCCCAATCGAACAAATATAGGATACACAATGAATTCATTTGTTGTAAACCCTTTGTTACTGAACAACGAGTGTTTTAGGGGAAAATGGGTACTGTGGGTACTGTGGGCAGGGTAGGGCTCGTGACCACGTCATTTGAGCTTTTAACACACCTAACGATTCCCATGGTTTAACCAAATTTATTTCTTCTCTTCGTTTGGCCACTTGGGCAGTCCTCGTCTGGGTATTATACTCGTAGTTTGCAAGCAAATTTGGTGATGAAATTAATCACATAAATTCTACTGGTGAACAATCTCTGACTGATTGCCTGCAGAGTTGAAGGAAGAAGCAGAAGAAGAAGAACAGAAACCATGGCCACCTACAAGACCAGAATACCATCGTGCTGCCTTCTGCTGGTCACGGCGTTTGTTTTGATGGCTTTCCAGGGATTTCATAAGATCAGAGATGGGCGGTTGTCTAATGACATAATAAGTGAGAAAATTGCAGAAATTGAGAGTCTACGGGAGCAATTACAGGTGCCCAAATCTTTAAACTTTGTTGTTTTTTATAAGTTTTTTTTCAATGTACTGCAGCATTGTCATATACAGTACTTGCAGTTCATAAAGTTGCAGACACCATTAAGTATTTACTATTTAGAGGTCTAGTTTAAATACAGCTTGAAAATTCCATCTTTAGTCTTGTTGGTTGGTTTTAAATATGAAATATTTACACAAATGGAATGTGTTTAGTTTTCTTTGGGGTGTGGGCATACACAGCAAGACACAAACACACTATAACTTCATTATAAGTGTTCAGGGATTAGTTAAAAAGCCGAACCCACAGTTAAAATTCAATCTTAATACCCCAACTAGCCACTCTTATTTGCAGGCCCTCTTCGGACCATAATCGACTTGGGTGATTGGGGTTTTCAGAATTAGCACACCTACTCATCGATCCAATGGACTGGGGTTTTCTCACCTACACTTGCCTACTCCTAGATTCGATGGCTTGGGGTTTGTTCACCTATGCCTACCTGCTCGCAGATTTGACAGGGTGGGGTTTCTCCAACGGCTGCACATTATCAATGCAGGGTCTATGATTTTGGTGAATGATGTTGGTGGAACGTTTAGCTAAGCCTGCTCGCAGATTTGACAGGGTGGGGTTTCTCCAACGGCTGCACATTATCAATGCAGGATCTATGATTCTGGTGAATGATGTTGGTGGGGCGTTTAGCTAAGCTTGTTACCAGGTCCTTTCTATTTCCTCTTTTAAAAATTTTTGCTATTTCACATTAAGCTTTCAGCGTATATGGGCCATTTTCTTCCAAAACCAGTATTTTGGTTCACCTAGAAAGTTTTCAGAGTTTTTCAGGTTGCCTTCTAACAATATTTTCTAATATTCTCCGATATTCTGATAAGTTTCTTTCAATACCCATGGCAATATATTCTCCAAAAAAATATATGCTACATTGCTAGAGAAATAATATTCTGGAACCAGAGCCTCCTGTTCCAGGCCTTTCACCACCACATTTGCCAGAAAATAACTCAGCTCATTACCACTCTCCTTTTGGTCCAGTTCAAGAAATAAACAAAATGCGTGATATGTTTGCTAAAAAGGATTTACCCTATAAGAGAGATAGTTGTTCAATATTACGAAACAATGGTAATAATCAGAATCTATCCCCAAATCTAAGTGCAAGGGTTCTGTTCATCTCAATTCAAAGACATTTCACTACATTGTTCTCCAGTGTCTAATTTTTCTGCATACGTGAGTACAGAGGCAGCAGCTCAATCAGCTGCAACTACTACAGGGGCCTCAGGAGTTTCAGCAGTGGCATTTGATCCATCTCGTGAAGGATCAGTCTTAGCTGTTGCAGTTGTTGAAGGTGAAAGATCCTGTTGCTTCCTTCTTAATGACGCTATGACACTTGATAGCTAGACATTTTCGCAAATAGAATCTTATATATCTCAAATTATTTTACAGACTCTGCTTGGCACAGAATAATCAAGGTGGAAATATATACAGCATTTCTTCAATAGAATATTTTAAAGATTCCTGATCAATTTTGTTTCTGTTGCTTTTAATATCAAAGAAAGGACCAGCTTTGCAGTATAATGTACTTAGAAAATAATTTGGGATTATAATGTTTTAACTTTTAACATGAGCATTTGTACTTGTATTGGTTGATCCTGTCCTTTTTTTTCATATCTGCTATTTTTGCCATATATTTAATTTGGGCTGTTATATTTATGCGTGCATATGTTTACATAACATGGTTTCAGTTAATTAAAATTTTGATCATTATTTTAATAGAATTTGGACAGGGTCAATTATGTTTGTAGATTTCAAGGTTACCAGGGATTGAAGGTTTGCTTATGGCCCATGGGTAGGGTGGAAGATTTGACTTAAGCATTTTGGAAATTTTAATTTAGGGTATCCAACCAGAAATATTTTTTGGGGGCAGGTATTTGAGGTTTGAGGATTGTTTACAAGATTATTTTGGAAGTTTCCTCCTGTGTTGAGAAATTAGCCTCTAGTGAATTCAAATTTGATTCTAGTTTTTCTGGAATGTATATTTTTGAGAAGTTGAGTCGGAAATTGTTTCTAAGAGTAACTATGAAGGGTGCCAAACTAAGAAAAAAGAATCTAGGGTGAGAAGCAGGAACATTAGGAGATCTGAAATGGGAGAAAACATTCATATAGAATAAAAGGATTCTACTTTTAGTGATTATCATCTCTATGTCTAACAATGGGTTTTTGATTTACACAATATTAAGTTGTTTATTTTTCCTTATTTTCATGGTCTTTGATAAGTGTTTGTTTCATTTGTGCACTTTAAGAGCTGAACCAGGTCCTAAATCTGAGCATCATTGAGGAACTATCATAGCTGGGATTTTGAACCTTGTTATTCTGCCTCTCTTGTTTTCTGTCTAAAAGGAATACATGCTTGTTGGAATGCTAAGCAACTATTTAGTTGCATTCTATAACTAGTAATATCTTGTCCACATGAGAATTTGAGATTGCTGCTTTTATTAAGTCTATTTATAGGTAAATCCACTATATGTGGATTTTCTAGCAAACAGACTGATCACAAACATAGCTGAATTAACTATTCTTTTTAGTGTACTAAATTACTAATTACATCCAAATTATATTCCATCAAGCCAATATATGTCTCCTCACGATCCTGACGAGGGGCCCTCTCTAACTGGTTGGAGGGTGCAGCGGTGGGAAACCTCATGTCAACAGGTTGCACTGCATCCCCTTTTATCATGAACTCAGTTGTTCCAGGGTTTGGTGGATGATGTGAAAGTGAGCAATCCACTGCAGACAGTCAAATGAAGTTGAGGGAAGATTATCCAATAGATCATGTAAAGATGGAAAATGGCTTTCTCTCTGAAAATTGCAATTTTGGAGATGAACTTATGAACATTATCTTTAGACAAGTAAGTGTGTTTTTACGAAGCCCTCCTGAGATACAATATAACATTCTAAGCTAGGTCTCTATATTACTTAACAACTTGCTTACTTTTCCTGACAGAAACTTTGGTAATTTTGAAACATGTAACAATAAAACGAGTAGTGGTACATAAAATTCCTCAAGTGAGAATGAAATATGGCATATTTATGTGTATACGAGTTCACGTTTATTGTACCGTGGTTGTTTATTTGTATTTTCCATTTTTGTTTAGAGCTGGAGGTTGTAATTTTGTATTCACTTATTGTTTACTCTATTTTTATTCTTGGAAAAAGGTTATAACCTTTTATTAAATATAAAAATTGTATGTTCTGCAGATGCATTTTCAGCATTTTCACAATGCTAAATGTACAATTCCTTGGCTACGACAAGCATCCCTTCCTATTTACCTTTACATTGTTTTTGAAAAAAACATTCTTTCATCTTTTCAGGAAAAAATAGGCTTTTGTCATCTATCTAGTGTATACCGGCTTAATGACAAAAAAACTGCCAGCCAATAGCATAACCTTTGTATGAAATCTCAGTACTAATCCATCCTATAGGGGCCCCATGTAATGTCACAAAAGGCTAAAATCCATTCAGTCTAAAAGACTATTCTAGAAAAACTGTGTGTGGAACGACAGTATACAACTCTGAATTGTCTTCAGGCCTAAAAGGAATTTGAAAAGATCATTACTCAACTACCATTGGCAAGCCAGGAAGCCTGTACCTTCTTTAAAGAAACTTCTCAGTCAGGCCTAGTAAGCTTGTATTATCCTTAAATCCTTAAAGGCTTCTATAAGGCGTTTCCAGCAAAACTGTGTATGGAAGGTTTCAAAATGGCATTTCCAGCAAAACTGTGTGTGGAATCCTGTCGCAGACTTAAAGACTTTTCCAGCAAACCTGTGAATGAAACTCAGATTGCATCCTACAGCGACTTTATTATCAAGGAAGGGTGAATGTGTCATCTAAATCAAGGCTTGCATTCTTTGCTTTGAAGAGCTTCCCTCCCAAAATTTAGATTAAAAAAACTGCCTATAAAGCTTGATGAAGAAACCATACTATCTGCAATACTATCTGCCATTTCATAATCCATTTTGATTTCCTAAATAGGGTGAAAGCCAACTAGACTACATTTTTCTGCTATTTAGTAGAAGTTTACATTAGAGCAATTATTTCTTCTTGATGCATTTGTTTGTATCCGTACATAACATGATTATTGATGTTTCATGATTCATTTACAATTTTATTCTGAATGTTCCACTAGTTTGTTATAGTGAGTTTAAGTGTTCTGCATCAATGCAATTTTTGCATTTAATGTATAATTGTTCTATGTTACCTGTAGTCATGCATCTTGCTAGCTACCAATTGCATTATTTTAGTACATTTAACACATCCAGATTGTGCATTGTGCAAATTTCACAGCCATTAACAATAGGAGTATTTTGGCACTTCTGTAGTGACGGACCATTCATAGAGCAAGTGTAGAGGAGTTGCAATGCCCAGCACTTTGTATTCGATCACAAGTGTCTAGCTCTTCACCACCAAAAAAAAATTAAGTGCTTGTGGGCCGTGGCTTTATCCTCTTGATAAAGCATAATAGGTTGGTTTCAAAGAAAGATGAAAATTTTCTAAACTTATATCCCAATCTTGTCTTTTCTCATAAAAGAAATAAGATTATCAATCAACGGATTTGGATGTAGGTTTTCAGGATCCAACCTTGGAGACTTCTCTGTCCAATCTCCACTAAAGGATTTTAATCATACTAGAATCATCTTCAAGTTTAGCTCAACAAGCAGCTTCAAATGCCTTTAATGCACATGAGAGAATTGGGAATCAGATGTACAATGTTGATCTAGACATCATGTCTCTTCTTATTGTAGTTTGATCATACTGCCTAGTGCGTACTCTTTAAAGGCAAATTTTTATTGTGTATTCAATGTAATTATTTCCTGTTTGTTGCCTAAATCTCTTAATACATAAAGGCAAATTTTAGTTTTCATTTTGGTTGTCTCCTGAGTATTGTGAATATGTGATGAATCAATGAATCATTGTGCAGTTATTTATGGCTTTTAAAATGTTAACGGGTTTTTTCTGTTTGATGTTTTCTTGACATTAATATATTTAAATCAATGAATGTGTGGCATTTCTTCAAAGTTTGAAGTAACATTTTCAAAGCTAGTAACCAAAAGAGTTATTGTCATTATGTGTTGTGAAAGCCTTCATGCTACAACACACACATATGAAAAAGCAACCATGAACCAGAAACATAGATAATTCATATCTTCAAATACAATTTGCTCCAAATTATTCTTACAAACTAAAAACCAGACTGCTATGAAAAACTGAAATTTGTGATTTTAGGATGCAGGGAGGAGCTATTTTATAGAAAAAGTTAGGATTATTGGTCCCTGAGCAAACCTGGGACAGATACTGCCAGATCTGCAAAGATGTGAATCCTGGATCCTCCACAGATGGATCCGGTAACACAAAATTTTGGAAACTACATCCATTCCCCTGTTTCACGGAACTTGATTTTTCATTCTATCAAGTCAAAAAGTCAAGCATTTGGCCACCAGATTAACAGTATTGTCGAGAGTCTAGACATAAACAAGTTTAGGCATTTGTCTTGTTTTTCTTCAAAACAGTTCTGATATTTGCAAAGTTATTTGTTAACAATATTGCTACATCAAAATGAGATACAATCAGATGTATTTGTGTCAGTTCAATAAGAACGCCCCTGCAGGCTGCAGATGTGAAAATTCATCAACTGAATTGATAATATCTTGCAATGTCATTTTGCCTGTGCCAAAGACTGACATTGTTTGTTAGCTTACCGAGAGATCATATGTGGGAATCCTTGAGTTTATAATCTATTTGTGAATGATGGACTGCATGGGAAAACAATGAATGTTGTTGGTAGTAGGTGCAATAATATTAAAGATGACAAATCTTTAATAAAAATAGAAAACATGTGTTATTTTTTACGAATTAAGTTTCATGGAAACATATATAGATCTAGATCCAGAAATGGATCTGCTGGATTTTTTGAAAACACTAGATGTAGGTATGGGAGAACGATATGTGTGTGATGGAAAAAGAAAAACATGAATATAAAATTCAATCTCCAAATATCTCTCTCCAAATTACTCTCTACAGATATACAAACTACTATGAAAAACTCAGATTTGTGTGTTTTAGAGTGGGGTATTTGATAAATGCTAGAGGGACAAATTAGGGTTTCGGGGCCCATAGCAGATCCATATCATTGGAAACGTGGATCCTTGATCTCCATCAGCAAATTCATTAACATAGTTTATGAAATGAAGGCCTTTATTAATCTCTTCATTGATGACATTTCTTTTTAAGGATGCATTTTAATGTTTTTTTCTGCAATTCTTTATGGCTAGTACTATGTTTACTACATCGTAAGGATGATTTGATAGTGATTAATGGTTTCCTTGATCTGGACAATGTCTACATAGTTAGAGGCTGCTCAGTTGACTTGTTCTGTTCACTGAGATTTCTCTCTCTCTCTCTCTCCCATACTATACAAAAAATGGTTTTCACTGCATGGTTGATGGTTGAGGATTCATCCTCACTTAAGTTTTCAAATGTTCCATACATGTATACATACATTTCTGCATTGTTGTGGTCATTCCATAAAGAGGAGATGCCCTCAGCACTACCCAATTTGTCTATTATACAAGATGTACACACAAGTCCCATTGACCTATATTTGGTCACTAGTGGATATTTATTATTAATAGAATTTCTTTCTTTTTAAGGGTAAGTTTAAAGAAGCATAGTATCAGGATTTGGGGCCAGAATCTGTCCATAGTGTACAACAAGAAGTATATTTGGATTTGAAAACCTGCATATACTGAGTATTGCTGCCCAACATTTCGAGACTGAAATCTGGAGAAAGGAAATGATGGCTGAAATTTTATAGAAGCTTTATCTTCACCAAAGTGCTTGACACTAGGCTTTGAATTACATTGATGAAGAAAGAATGTAACCTTCCAATCTATTCAATCTCTTGCTTTTTAGTATGTTTGGTAAATTTCATAGACTGTTTATGTTAACTCTTACCTTGAATTGGATCAAAGTTATGACACCTTTTGTATGTGCCAAATCCTATATGGCATTGGACTTTGCACAAGGGATTGTTTATAATTACAAGCTAACAACTATTTAATGTCTTCTCATACACGTGGAAATTATAGTATTCATTAGTATAGAACATAATAATAGGACTCAGTGAGTCTACCTGATGGCATGCAATAAGCACCCTGCAGCCGGCTGCAGGGGATGCCAACCGTTGGATTTGATCCAACTCTCTATCCAACAGTTGGCATCACCACAGCCACAACATTAGATACTGCACAGTGGGGTGCTTATTGCATGCCCCTACCCGATCTGTGGCCAAAATGGGTCGGTTTGACCTGGACCCAGATGGTCTGACTCAGGCCATGGTTGACTTGTTTGAACTTGCCAAAATCTTGCACAGCCCGCTGAATCCAAGTAAACACTATTGGGTCAAACTAAACTCGCCCAGTCAAACCAAAAATCTGCCAAGTCAAACTAATCTCATTTATAATCTAAAAAATCTTTTATTTTGAAATTCTATATTTTTTGTGTTTTTCATGGTGCGTAGTCTATGCCTAGTTGATTCATGAGTCTTTTCCAAGTCGGAGTCGAGTTTGGGTCAGGTCAAAAGGAGTCTCATTCAAAGTAAATTCTGGTGACTTTGGTACAGAATAGAAAACATTTTAACAGCAAAAATTCAAAAATAATTGTCATCGCAATTCACAAATATTATCTGCTGACCTGCATATATTTATGTTATGAAACCTATCCTGAGCATTGGCGCATATTATGTAGATAATAGGACATTAATTACTTAGAATATAATGCTCAGTTTCAGTGCATCTTGTTCATGTAAACTAGATCTTGATGCAATTGCTTATAGTGTTAATCTAGTTTTGGGATCATCTTCTGCTTGATTCTTTGTTTTAATTCAGTCTAAGCTGATTTTCTTCTGCAACTTTTGAAAGCATAGATTATAGAGAACCTGGGAGGTATTGTTTCTTGTAATGGAAATATCTACACACATGTTGTCACGGGGCAAGTGAGGAGGACACTAAATTTTTGTATTGCACTCTGTTCTGGGTAAGATCTTATCTCTGAGGAGGTTCTTAAAATCCATTGTGTATCTCACTAAAACGGCTATTATTCTATAGAAACATTCTATTTCTAATATGCTTTCTTTGTCCAGTGCTTGGGTGATCTCACTAGAGTGGCTGAAAGCAAGCTGCAGGGAAGGTAAATTTGTTGGTAAGTTGTAGGATCCATATTACATTTGTATATTTTATATAAAGTTGAAAGAATAACCTTGCAAGTTGCACCTTCTAAAATCTTATGTTGTGCTAAATGCATCTTAGGTGAAATGCCATATATCTTGAAGGATAAATATTTTGAGTCAAAATATGGTCTAAAAGTGGAAGATGTGGTTCTCAAAGCATGTGCTAATCCTTGTGAGCTACTCAAAGGTTTTGATGTGTATCTTACACCACATGTTCAGCCAAAAGTGGAGGATCTTTCAGCCATTATCATGGCTGCAGGTGGCAAGGTAAGTATGTTTCTCATCATTAATTTTTCCATAATAGTGTGGCATCAATCGTTGCTGACTTGAAACTGTCTTGTTAATGTGTTTTATACAGGCTGTGCTAAGTCTAGAAAAGTGCAAAACCCTTCACACACTTTTGCTTTAACATGTGAGGAGGATATGTCAGAAGCTTTGGCAGCAGCAATAACGTGGATGCCAACGTATACCAGCGATTGGTTCATGTGCTGCATTATGAGACAAGAATTTGACTTCACAGCTCCATAATTCACAGAATCCTTATAATAGAACGAGTTCCTTGCTTCACATGCTATCAAATGTACTTTCCTGTAAATATCATTCGTCCTGCTTTCTATAATGGAATACACTTGACATTGTATTTGAACTAATTACTATGTTGGAGTTTCTTTCTTGTTTATATTTATAGATCAGTTTCTTTTGTAACATCTATAATATCTTGTTTTGTAACATCTATAATCTGTATAATTTCTTGTACTCTATCTTAGTAGTTTCAAGTTTAAATCATACATAGACCTTATGAGTTGTTCTTCCATTTCGTTCTTTTTTGCTTGTATACTAGTATAAATCTTCATGGCTGGCAGAAATCCAGGAACTTCACGGGGGATACCTACATATTTGGATCAAGATAATGGGAAAATGCTATAAAAGAGATGTTGCTACTTATTGAAGAAGTTATCTTAATCAGTCCATTATTTTCAAGGAACAGCCCTTGTTCATTCACTGTTAATTTTTGAAACAATGGCTTGTAAACTTGCATCTCAACATCCTTACCCATCTAGATCAGTTTATGAAGATCAACCGGGGTTGTGGTTAATGCATCCTTACAATGTAGTAAACATAGTACTAGCTCCCCTGTATGGCCAAAATGAACATTATGGCGCAAAATTCTGAATTTTGAATTTTTCACATAAATGGATATTTTAAAGTTAAATTTTGTATTAGTTTACAGAGGTTGAACCTCCCACATCGAAAATACTCGTTCTTAACTGTTAAATTCCACATGTTATACTCCTAAGCAATTTGTTTATAACAAACATAGCTAGAAATTTAACTAGATAACTAACAAGTGGTTAGAGACGTTGCACAGAAGCGTTTTATAGTTAGGACTTTCTTGCAAAAAAACTGTCATTCTCCAAAGATTGAAGGCTTGGCTGTATTGATTCTGTCACATTCTTCAAGTGGTTAGAGTTAAACAGAAGGGTTTTATAGTTAGGACTTTCTTGCAAAAAAACTGTCATTCTCCAAAGATTGAAGGCTTGGCTGTATTGATTCTGTCACATTCTTCCCTTTGATTGAAGAGCATTCGATACGAGAAGTCTTCTAGGAACTCTTGGGCCAATTGCTTAGCAAAAAGGTTCTCTTTCTTTTCATAATCTCAGGTTTGTGGTAGAAGGATTATCAAAGTGTTTTTTCCACCCATCAATTTATTATGAAGGTATCTACACAAAACTCTAACTCATACTTCTAGTAACTAGAAGTGGATTTGGTAGAAGCATGCCCGGTTTTGCTAAAATGTAATTCATAGGAGTATTTTTTTTTTCAACCACAAAAGAATCGCGCGCCAACTAAGGCGTATCTCGCCCTACTCTATATAAAATATGAATAAAATGATGCTCTAATAATAACTGCTGAAAGAATTAAAGCTAAGTTATCTAAATCACATAATATATATTATAATATCTTGCTTTGTGATGTGAATCTCTATAATATCTCTCTTTCGGTGTTTTGTTTTGTGTGTAGGCCCAATAACGTTAAGTGAATAGGGGATTAAAGCATTAATATTTACATGAAAAGCCTCGAACATTTCCATATATGTATATATAGATATGGCTAGATGATGGGAAACACAAACGGACTAGGTAATTCTATGTATATGTTTTTTAAAGGAAGCCTAGTCATATATCATAGGAAGTTTAATAATTTCACAATATTAAAAAAAAAAAATACCATACCGTCGCTTAAGCGACACCTGTAGGTGTCGGTTAAGCGACGCCTAAAGGTGTCGGTTAAGCGACGCCGGTAGGTGTAAATGTTTTAAAAAAAAAAATCAGCACCGTCGCTTTGTAAGTGTCGGATAACCGACGGTAAACTGATCTGTCGTTTAACTGACGGATTGGAAAGATGTCGGATAACCGACGACACTCCACCGACGCTTAAAAAAAATCAATAGTTTCGTACATGCGACAGGGAAGTGTCGAAAATCTGACAATACGGTCGTCGGATTTTTGGTCGAAATGTAGTAGTGAGGTGCTTCCTTCCAGCCAGGGCATGGTGGCCCATTTTACCAAAGGAGAGGTATAATATTGTCTTGTTTATGCATTTTTCTTTAGTAGTTTAGTTGATTTCTAACCCATGTTTGTTTGCAGGTTTGTTTATTGACATGTTTTGCAAGTTTATTTCTATTCATTAGTTGTTTATAGGTAGCCAAGGCGAAGCCCGAACCTTGTTTGCAGAGGGGCTCATGGCCATTCTTTCTTGTTCTTTGCTTTCTATTAGTTCTGATTTCTTTACTGCATTTTTCACATGCAGGAACCTACCCTCTGTCTGTCACGTCCCCATGCCTCCGACCAGCGAAGAGGACACGACCCGTGGCTTAACCACCCTGGCTAAGAGCCCCATGAACATGTACAGGCATAAAATTTGCAGAAACAGAATGCTGAAAGAAAATGCATTGCAGTATAACATGCACAAACGCAATGGTTTATCATACACAGTTATAATTATTTATCTTGCACAGCGGAATCAACATGCATTCACACAAGCATTCATTTTAACATGTTCGTCATTTTCATATCATTGACAGAAAATATGGTTGCAGAAGTAAAAATGGGCAAGATTACTTATCTTATGAAAACTTTGCTCCGCAACCAGCTACGTCGCTGCAACGTTCCACCCAACCATAGGCCAGCATGCTCCTTAATCTCTCAGCAACGCTGCCACCCCCGAGCTGGGCATGATTCTCCAAGGAATAAGGGAACTAGCAGGCTTACACATAGCCAAGGGTATACAAAACACACAGCCAAGCCAACAAAGTTGGGTTTATCATGCCATCAAGGAGTGGGAAAGGCTAATTGCTAAGCTGGTGAGCTCATTACAGAGCCAAGAACACCTACACCAGAACTAGCCTGACCTCTAAGACACCCAAACACACCCAACACAAGGAATCAGTCCCTTCTCTGCTACACAGTCCCTCAGGCCCTGCATTCCCTTACAGTGCTATTCAGGGGTGATGGAGAAGAAGGCCAGCCCTCTAGCTCTATGTGTGTGGTTTCCAGCCACCAGTTTTATCAAGAAAAACTAAGCCCCCATCCCTACTCCTCTCACCGTCCGAAGACCACCCATTGCCCTCAGGAAATTAATTAGTTATCACAGCTTAAACAGGGAAAAGACTCCCCAGCGAATTACACAATCCCAACCACAATAGCAAATACAATTCCAGCAGGGGAAAAATCACAGCCCGTCCTGGGCAACAAAATCACCGAGAACAATTACACGGACCACATTGGGAAATAAACTACCGTCTTCCGACCTGTGCGTGAGGAGAAAATTAGACAAAATCGTGAGGTCGCGAATTGGAGAGTGCGTGAAGGTTTTTCCTACCATAGTGAAGTCAACAGGGGTGGAGTGTGTGTGTGGGTGAAGACTGACAGTCCTTCCACCCCACTCCCAAAACAATTAACTGCCTCAACCACCAGCAGCAATTATTTAATGAGAGTGGTTGGAAGAAGACACATGGGTTTTTCTCTCATGGCCAAAGTTTAACAATTTCCCCCACATCCTTATCCTTGTGAAAATCATGCCCCTTTCGATTTAGTTGTCGCGGCCGTAGCTGGTTGTGTTCATTTAATTAATTATAGATGCATATTTACATGATGACCGTCATAATATATGCCGCATGCCCTGATATACCATCGGTGACAAATTTAAATCCAAAACATAACATTACTGATCAATGGTGGGGCCTTGGCCTTTAGCTCCACACCTTGATCATTTACAATTTATACATCATATACATCTAATGTAACGGGGTCAAAACCGGGGCATTACATTCCCCTCCCCCTTCAATAGCACTGTCCTCAGTGCTTACAAAATTGAACAAAATGCTACACTGGTATCGCCTCAGTGTTCCGAAAAATTGAACAAAAATGGATGGGCCAATCGCATAGCATCCTCCAGCTCCCATGTAGCCTCTTCAGGTCCGTAGTGCTCCCATTGCACCTTTACCTGACCTATGGCTCGATTTTGGAGCATTGTGACCTTCCTGTCAAGGATGCGCATTGGCTCGATTCGGAACTCTCCCTCGGGTTCCACCTGAATCACATCCCAATTTATCACATGGTTAGGATCATGTACATATCTCTTAAGCAAAGAAACATGAAAAACATTATGAGCTCTAGTGCTAGCAGGCAATGCAAGTCTATATGCAACTGGCCCTATTCTTTCAAGCACTTCAAATGGCCCACAGTATCTCGGTGACAACTTGGCACAACTTCCAAGCTTCAAGAAACTTTTCCTTGCCCTCACTCTGAGGTAAACATGATCCCCAACACTGAACTCCTTGTTCACCCTATGCTTATCTGCATAGCTTTTCTGTTTGTCCTGTGCTGCTTTCAGGTTCTGCCTGATCTTTACAACCTCTTGCTCCATTTCCTTGAGCAATTCTGGTCCAAGCACAATCATGTTTATTGGATTATCCCAAGTTACTGGTGTCCTACACCTTCTTCCATACAAAGCTTCATACGGACTTACCCCCAAGGATGCTTGATGTCCATTGTTATAAGCAAACTCTACCAAGTGAAAGTAATCTTCCCACTTGGTTGATTTGTCCATTACGTGCATGCGAAGCATGTCTTCAAGCACCTGATTAACTCTCTATGTCTGCCCATCTGTCTGAGGATGGTATGCAGTGCTGAAGTTTAGCTTTGTACCCAAATCTGCGAACAACCCCTTCCAAAAGTTGGAAGTGAACTTGACATCTCTGTCAGATACTATTGCCTTTGGCAATCCATGCAATTTGAATATCTCCTTCATGAAGATCTTTGCAATGTCGTCAGTCTCATATGTAGACTTAACCGGTATAAAATGCGCTGCCTTTGTCAACTTGTCTACCACAACCATGATGGAATCATGTTGTCTCCAAGTCATCGGCAATCCTGTAATAAAATCCATGGAAATAACTTCCCATTTCCATTCTGGAACTGGCAAAGGCTGCAACAAACCTGCAGGATGTTGATGCTCAACCTTCACCTGCTGACATTTCATGCACCTTGAAATGTACCCAGCCATATCCTTTTTCATTCCTGGCCAAAAGTACTGCTTTCTAGCTGTAGCAATTGTTTTCTGATATCCGGGGTGACCAAAATACGGAGCTTGATGGATTTCATCCATAACAACTCTCCTCAAACCTGCTACATCTGGAATATAAATTCTACCTTTATAAGTGAGAAGCCCATCTTCTCCCAATTTATATCCCTCATACTTCTTCTCAAGACTTTGTTGTTGCAATTTGTCTTTTACCTGCTCATACAATTCATCTCCTGCAACATGACTAACAATCTGCTGCCTCAAATCCGATTGGCAAATACTAAGAGATGCCACATGCATTTCTTGCACTTTCCTGTTGAGTGCATCAGCTACCTTATTCTCTTTTCCCTTTATGTGCTTGATTTCAAAATCAAACTCACATAAAAACTCCAGCCATCTTGCTTGCCTAACATTCAGAGTAGGCTGATGAAACAAATACTTTAGTCCACAATGATCTGTCTTGAGCTCAAATCTCCTGCCCATCAAGTAATGTCTCCACATCTTGAGAGCATGTACTATGGCTGCAAGCTCTAGATCATGAGTGGCATAGTTCTACTCATGCTCCTTCAACTTTCTTGACTCGTAACATATCACATGGTTGTCCTGCATAAGGACTCCTCCAAGCCCTTGTCCGCATGCATCGGTACATACCACAAAATCTTTCTCTGGATCTACAACCTTCAATACTGATGCACTGGTGAGAAGATTCTTCAATTTCTGGAAGCTTTCTTCACACCTCGAGGTCCATTCGAACTTCATCCCCTTCTTTTGCAAAGAAGTGATAGCATGTGCAAATTTGGAGAATCCCTCAGTGAATATCCTGTAGTATCCTGCAAGTCCCATAAAATATCTTACATCTGTCACATTTCTTGGAGTAGGCCAATTCATAATGGCTTCTATCTTTTCAGGGTCCACAGATATACCCTTCTCTGAGATAATGTGACCCAAATACTGAATTCTATCTCTATAGAAGTCACACTTGCTCAGTTTTGCGTATAGCTGATGCTCCCTAAACAATTTCAATGTCAATCTCAAATGCTCTTCATGTTCTTCCTCATTCTTAGAGTAAACAAGAATTTCATCAAGGAAAACAAGAACAAACTTATCCAAATACCTGCTGAAGACACTATTCATAAGGCACATAAATATAGCCGATGCATTTGTGAGACCAAATGGTACCACTACAAACTCATAATGCCCATACCTTGTCCTGAAGGCTGTCTTATGAATGTCTTCATCCTTGATCCTTACCTGATGGTAACCAGACCTCAAGTCAATCTTGGAAAATACCTTTGCTCCTCTCATTTGATCAAAGAGGTCATCAATCCTAGGCAAAGTATATTTATTCTTCACCGTAACCTTGTTCAACTGTCTGTAATCAATGCATAACCTGAGTGTACCATCTTTCTTCTTGACAAATAGAACTGGTGCTCCCCAAGGAGACACACTCGGTCGGATATACTTCTTTTCCAACAACTCTTGCAGTTGTATCTTCAATTCTAGCATCTCCAGAGTACTCATTCTGTAGGGTGCCTTGGACACTGATGCTGCTCCTGGCACAAGTTCAATTGTGAAATCAATGTCCCGCTTTGGAGGAAGCCCTGGAATCTCGTCAAGAAACACATCCCCGAATTCCTGTAACACCTGATAGTCCTCCAGCCTAGGAGTTTCGTCTCTCGTTTCCTCCAAAATATGAGCTGCATACAACTGACAACCCTTCCTACAGAACTTCTTTAACTGCATTGCTGAAACCTGTCGTACTGAAATTACCTTTGGAATACCTTTCACAACTACTAGGTTCCCTTCTTCATTCATGCATTCAAAAGTCTTATTGTAGCAATCAAGTTTCACCCTGTGAGCTTCTAACCAATCCATTCCAATGAGAACATCATAGGAACCAAGCGGTAGAACATTCAGATCTACACACGTGACTAATCCATTCATCACCAATGGACATTTCTCTACCACTTCACTGACCTTTCTCTTAGTTCCAGTGGCTAGCTAAACTAACCAAGACTTCCTATGCTTTACTTTCTTAAAAGCACAACTCTCCACTACTCTAGGAGTAATGTAACTGTGCGTAGAACCAGGGTCAATCAAAATAGAAACAGATTGCTCAACAATCTTACCTGCTACTTCAACCACAGCTGACTAGTGATCTGCCTGACGGTCCTCCAGTGCTGCATAGATCCTAGGAACTGCCCTTGCTACTTGACCCACTGTTTCTGCTTCTTGCATATTATAAGCTGGCCTTGCACTCTCATTCTCGAGTGGGCAATTTCTGCGCATGTGGGGTCCTCCACATTTCCAGCATTGAAGTGGCCCTCTATTCTGTTGTGGATCCTTAGGCTTTTCCCTAGTCATTCCAACTGGCTTACTCGCAGCTTGGGATGGCTGCTTTTGTTGATTCCTGAAGCTAGAAGGTTTGAAACCTTTCTTTCTTTGGTCAAACTTCTCGTTCTTCTTGTCCTTCCATGCCTTATGGAAATCTGGCTTACCTTTGCTTTGCTCATAACAATACTTAGCTTTCCTTATTGCTTCTTCAAGAGTTCTAGGTTCATAAAACTCAATTCTATCTTTGTAAGACTGAGGTAATCCACTCAGAAAACGTTGGACCTTTACTTTTTCATCTCTGATGTACCAGACATACCTCAATAGCTCTAAAAACTTATTAGCATACTCTTCCATGGTCTGCTGTCCCAATCTCAGCTCATGGAACTCCTTAATCTTGTTATCATAATACCTGTTAGATAGGTATTTTTGCTTGAAATACTTCTTGAACTATTTCCACTTAAGTCTCCTTTCACTGATCCTTTTCACTTGCTTGAAGTGTTCCCACCAAATGGATGCTCTTCCATTCAGGTTGAATATGGCAACTCTTGCCTTCATGTTTCCTGAATAATCATGCACTTGAAAGTACTTCTTTATCCCAAGAAGCCAAGCTTCAGCTTCTTGTCCAGTATTTACCTCACCATCAAATGTAGGAGGTTTATCTTTCTTAAATTCATCTCGAGAACGATCCCTATGGTGCCTCTTTCTTTTTCTTCTATGAGAAGAAGAGCTTGAATCCCCACTAGATTCTTCGGAATCAGATGATCCACTGGAAGTTCTTCTCCTTCTCCTAGTACTGCTCTTACTGCCTTCTGGTCTTGCTGTACCTTGCCCAGAGTCTATCTTTCTTTGCAAGTCTGTCAAACTCTGCAACATAGTAGCATTCAGCTGATGCTGCTCTTCCTGGGCTTTGATCAAGCTTCTCATAGTGGCTGCAACATCTAACGGTGTCTCTTGGAATCTCCTTCCATTAGATTCTATGTCATCATTCATATTGCGAACATTTTCTCCCATGGCATCTCGGGCATGCTCATAGGAATTCCGAGCATCATACCCATCATGGGTTCTCATACTGAACCACCCCTTACTTACCAAACTGCACTACCTGGGATACTTCTCTTGAAGGAGACTATGATTCTGCAAACGTGTTAGTAACACAAATGTTAGACACATAACATTGATATAAATCAGAATCACTTACCTTCTCTTGGAATAACCATAAAATAACAATTTGCCCAGACACACAAAAATTTTCTTTATCCAAGAACGCCTATCTGAGGGGGACGACGGGGGTCAAGGGGGATTTCCCCCTTGTGTTTTTTTTTTGTAAAACATTAATTTTCGCGCAATCCGGCGCATAAGATCGCTGCCTCTTTTCTCATTTTCAGCCCTGAAATTTCACTGAGAAACAGTAAAAATCCCACTGGAAAACAGTTAAAATCTGCTGGAAAAATCTCACGGAAAACTCAAATTTTCCCCTTTCGCAGAATCGGATCTCATTCCACTATTCCTTCCACTGAATCGGCTCCCGGAACCATTCTTCCTTCCGCAACGGCGGCTCACCAAAGTCCATCTCCTTCCGACGTCCACTCTTACTTGGAGAAATTTTTAACTTCGGGCGTCGGCTGACTTCTTACATCGGAAGCCAAATGACTTTGGCTTCCGCAACGGTGGCTCACCAAAGTCCGACTCCTTCCGATCTGTGAACTGTCTCGACCGGAATCGGAAGTATTTTTACATCGGAAGCCAAATGACTTTGGCTTCCGCGACGGCGGCTTGCCAAACCTTAACTTCTTCCGATTTGGCACTTAGAACAATTTTAACGTCGGGCGTCAGCGGATTTCTTACATCGGAAGTAGAATGACTTTGGCTTCCGCAACGGCAGCTGACGGACCACTTTCCCTTCTGATGGTCACCCAACACTTAGAAATTTACACGATTTTATTCCTAGTCGGAAGACTTAACGGTTTGGACTTCCGCAACGGCGGACGGGAAACCACTTTCTCTTCCGATTGGTGGAAGTTCACTTCGTGAATTCTTCCACAACGGCGGACAGAAAAACTTCACCAATTCGTCCGCAACGGCGGACGTCCACTTCGCCAGTTCTTCCACAACGGCGGAAGTCCATTCCATTGATTGCTCCGACTGCTCCAACACTTAGCCAAATTTTCTCAATTTTACAGCCATTCACATGCTGACTTCTGCTAAGCAGAATGAAATACAACCTCTGTTACTGCATCTTCACGGCTCATGCAGGCCCATGCTGCAACATGAGCTCTGATACCATACTGTCAAATCCCCATGCCTCCGACCGGCGAAGAGGATGCGACCCGTGGCTTAACCACCCGGGCTAAGAGCCCCATGAACATGTACAGGCATAAAATTTGCAGAAACAGAATGCTGAAAGAAAATGCATTGCAGTATAACATGCACAAACGCAATGGTTTATCATA
The DNA here is from genome assembly GCA_001517045.1 of Pseudotsuga menziesii. NCBI lineage: Eukaryota > Viridiplantae > Streptophyta > Pinopsida > Pinales > Pinaceae > Pseudotsuga > Pseudotsuga menziesii. The sequence continues at coordinate 280,701 of LPNX011219002.1, forward strand.
CACAGTTATAATTATTTATCTTGCACAGCGGAATCAACATGCATTCACACAAGCATTCATTTTAACATGTTCATCATTTTCATATCATTGACAGAAAATATGGTTGCAGAAGTAAAAATGGGCAAGATTACTTATCTTATGAAAACTTTGCTTCGCAACCAACTACGTCGCTGCAACGTTCCACCCAACCATAGGCCAGCATGCTCCTTAATCTCTCAGCAATGCTGCCACCCCCGAGCTGGGCATGATTCTCCAAGGAATAAGGGAACTAGCAGGCTTACACATAGCCAAGGGTATACAAAACACACAGCCAAGCCAACAAAGTTGGGTTTATCAGGCCATCAAGGAGTGGGAAAGGCTAATTGCTAAGCTGGTGAGCTCATTACAGAGCCAAGAACACCTACATCAGAACTAGCCTGACCTCTAAGACACCCAAACACACCCAACACAAGGAATCAGTCCCTTCTCTGCTACATAGTCCCTCAAGCCCTACATTCCCTTCCAGTGCTATTCATGGGTGATGGAGAAGAAGGCCAGCCCTCTAGCTCTGTTTGTGTGGTTTCCAGCCACCAGGTTTATCAAGCAAAACTAAGCCCCCATCCCTACTCCTCTCACCGTCCGAAGACCACCCATTTCCCTCAGGAAATTAATTAGCTATCACAGCTTAAACAGGGAAAAGACTCCCCAGTGAATTACACAATCCCAACCACAACAGCAAATACAATTCCAGCATGGGAAAAATCACAGCCCGTCCTGGGCAACAAAATCACCGAGAACAATTACACGGACCACACTGGGAAATAAACTACCGTCTTCCGACCTGTGCGTGAGGAGAAAAATAGACAAAATCATGAGGTCGTGAATTGGAGAGTGCGTGAAGGTTTTTCCTGCCATAGTGAAGTCAACAGGGGTGGAGTGTGTGTGTGGGTGAAGACTGACAGTCCTTCCACCCCACTCCCAAAACAATTAACTGCCTCAACCACCAGCAGCAATTATTTAATGAGAGTGGTTGGAAGAAGACGCATGGGTTTTTCTCTCATGGCCAAAGTTTAACAATTTCCCCCACATCCTTATCCTTGTGAAAATCATGCCCCTTTTGATTTAGTTGCCGCGACCGTAGTTGGTTGTGTTCATTTAATTAATTATAGATGCATATTTACATGATGACCGTCATAATATATGCCGCATGCCCCGATATACCATCGGTGACAAATTTAAATCCAAAACATAACATAACTGATCAATGGTGGGGCCTTGGCCTTTAGCTCCACACCCTGATCATTTACAATTTATACATCATATACATCTAATGTAACGGGGTCAAGACCGGGGCATTACACTGTCCTATAGACAGAAGGGAGCCATTCCTGCCCCTGTAGCAAGGGGAAATCCCTACTACAGGATTGGCTTATCTTGAGACACAACAAATGATAAGTGATAGTACCTATGTATGGGCTCCACTAGGTTAGAATCTCTTTATGCTTTTGTGCTTTGTAGCTTTTTGTTGCTTAAATATGAAGTTATAAATTTTTCTTTAGAAAAAATAAATAAATGACCTAATTTGCAAACTGATTTTCACTATGATTATATTTCATATTTTGAATGATTGATTGTTGGAAAGCTCTATATAAAGATAAGCATTATATATATTTCATTAATATGTTACACATATAAATACATTGAGATGTGAGCCTTAGTTTCATTTTCTAAGAGGTATCTTGGACTTCACTATGCATGTTTCTATTCACCTATGATCCTTCACGGGAATAATATTAATAATACAATATAGTTGTACCATAACCCTAAGGGAATAGGTTTCTAACATTCCTCCCCTTAATCTGAAGGGGTGTGTGTGAGTCTAAACATCTTTCTGAAAGAGAGTTGAAATTTATAAGTGGATAACTGCCAAGGGCTAAACATTTTCAATATGATCATTTTCCAAGTTGGTGAAGATGTTCAATTATTAAAGAGCTCTTTGAATTGGTGGTTTTGGGATGACCACAAACCAATAGCTAACAAAATTTTATGTATTCTACTGAATGGTGGTTTTTTATGACCAAAATCCAAAAGATATATGACGCTTTAGGATGTCTACAAACAATAGCTAGCAAAAGGTGATGTCTTCTATTAAATGATGGCTTTGGAATGCCACAAACCAAAAGTTAGAAGGTGATTTAGGATGACCACAAACCAATAGCTAGTACAAGTTAACGTCTTCTACTAAATAGTGGTTTTAATATGACTAGAAACCAAATGGTGGATGGTGGTTTAGGATGACTATAAACCAATATATGCTCTAGTGCATAGAACTAACTTTGTCTTCTAGTTACAACTTCAACTCTCGCTCTAGCTTTAACTCAAGGATTTGGCTACTAGCTCTAGCTATGGATCAAGCTTGCTTGCTCCCATAGTGCATAAGCTTGATTACTAAGCAATCTATCTGATTGATAGGGATTTGAAAATTGAAGCCTTACTATCAATCCATGATATCCTCCCTGTCATGTATAAGGTGAGAACCGGGAAGACTTTCTAATGCAAGATGTCATTCATGATCAAGATTGAATTCTTCTATGTGATTGATATATCTTCTTGGTTGTTGATGACCATTGCTAAGAATTGATCCACCCATAGTGAATTTCCAAAAATGATTATGCTTCCCGCAATGATGACAAGAATGGAGATCAAAACATTGATTCTCCATTTGGTCAATTCAATGAAAATGTTGGGATTGATGTTGAATTGGAATAGGTGAAGATGATTCTTCTTGAAATAATCCAAAACTTTGAATATGAAAGGTCTCTTGCTTTTCATATCCAATACATGTTGTGTGTTTGTTGTTCCTGATTTCTTCCCAAGGGCTTGCAAAGAGTAGGTTGAGCATGTTCATGATAAGCTTCATCTTCATTTGAAATTGCTTCCGAAGTGGTTTCACTGAGTTCGTCGTGTGTTGATTACTAATATGATTTTTTATCAAATTCAAAAAGAGGTTTGTTCTAAACAAGAACTAGTTCAGAATGTTGATCATTTCAATGTATTTGATTATGTTAGAGCAATGACTGAATCTAAAGAAGTTCCACTTTTGATTGCAAATCCTACAAACAAGTTATAATATATTGGAGAGTTTATTTGTTGATTGTGATTGTATCTTCAACATTAGGGGTATTAGAGTTTTTAGTAACTCTAATCATTCTTTAGTTTGAGCCATTCTTAATACTGACTGAGACCTTAAAGAGATTCTTGCAACTCCACCCTTCAACAATAACATTCAACAATTGAGATTCCAACTTAGAAAATGAAGGGTGTCGATTTTTACCGAGAATGATTAAACTTAATTTTTATTTGACACTAACAAAAATAACTATTGTGAGTATCAAATACAAATAAACTTACAAAATCACTATTTGAAAGTAACAATTTGATGTTGATTATGACGTTGAATTGATCTTCAAATTTCAATGCTTTACAATGTTCAAGGTCATTTGATGATTGATGATGTTTTGTTGAGGTACCAAAGCCACTAATGTATTCTACATCATTGTCTACTAGTTGCTCCTTGCAATACAACTTTCTTCCCCACTATCTTTGCAATAACAATCTCTACAAATAATCATCTTTGCAAAGCAATAATACAATCTACAATCTCTTGAATTAACAATACAACAACTATTTGGAGAAACAATAACACGCATATGTAACATTATCGATTGTAATTCAATGTCACCAGAGCACACATAGGAGATATATCATCGATGTGCTTTTAGGAAGAGGTATAATATTATTTGAATTGATTTAAAGGGACATAACATGAGTTTTGAAATACATCGACGTACTTGAGACACTATATTGATGATGTTTAAATGAGTGCCAATAAAACAATGTAACAAAACTGTAAAGTTTATTTGGTTGAGATATATATCAATGCTCTTTGTATTAATATGCAATCACAAGAATCCAATTCTAGACTTGACTACCCTAGCTCTAGAAATGTTCCTTTCCGAGCACAATTTACAAATACCAACAACTTCTTCTTAAGCAAAATTGACAATGGTGTTTATGTAATGGAAGGTCATGTACCGATTCTATATGGATTGTGTTTAGCATAGCACCGAGGCATAGACTGGATTATAAGTAGTATGCTAATTAAGAATGGGAAAATTGATTCTCCCCTTGCATGTGTAATCTATCTCATCAACCAATGCTCTATATGTGATCACTGGAACAATGGATATTTTCCTACCATGTGCATCAACAATCAATGCTTATATGTTGAGTATTGAGATTATCACAAAATCATATTGCAAGTGTGAGAAGGAATGGTTGTTAATTTTTACCATCCACACAGAGAAATACTCATCATACAAGTGCATTCTCATTGATTCATTTGATAATCCAATTTTTCTTACCAACTGGCATCTAACAAAATTAAATTGCTCTTTTGCAAATATTCACACTATCACACATATTATTGAGAAAACACTCTTCTTCCAACCAAATTTAATCTCTTCCCGACTTGTTGATTAGTAAAACATTTTTTTCGTGGTTGTAATTCAACTTTTTTTAATTGGAATGATTACTCCTGCCCCACTTAATGAGCATAGCTTTTGTATAAGCATAGCCACTGGCTGAATGAATGAAGCACAGGACGATACCAATTAATTAAGGCTGACACCTTTTTTTCTTTTGCTACTCTTCGGTAAATAATTAGCTACTTGACCTTATGTCTTTACCTGCATGAACGAAACCAATTTCTTGTCTCTATACAACAACAATGAACCCTAGTATGGAACAAACAATCTTCTTCCTTGACGAAATTAATTTCTTTAGGGAATAAACTTATATCTTCATATTTAAAGAAATCCAAGTGCTAAGGTTTATTCAGTGCACAATATGGTATATACACATACATTGAATCTACAATGGTGGTGTATAATTTCGCTACCAATTATTGACCTGAGAAGAAATTTCAAAAGAAATAAAAACCAACAAATTAACAAGCATGAGAACATTGCATATGCATATAGTCTTTAGCAAAAAAATTGTTAAAAAAAATCCATTAATGAAGCCTTGATTGCTAACTTTGACATAGCTCGAAATTGAGGAATGATAAGCCAACAATACAAGCAAACTAAGAGATAATAAAGAGGAATATAGAGGCAATATTATGCAGGTCTGGAATACCACAGTATGTATGGCACTGATAGCTAGGTTAAATGTCCAAGTGAAGCTAAACGCCCAGTAGATTAGGGTTTCCATGTAGCAATGTAATGTAACATATGCCACTAACAAATAACGTAATGGATAACTTGAATGAAAAAACTAGGTAGTTGTACGTGGACTAACAGAGATGTTTGAGAAAATGTGATTATGTGCGTTAAAAACTAGCAATCGCCCAAAAGGCGCAAAGGAACGCCAAAAGGAAAAAAAGGGGGGAAATATATGCGATGAAGTGAGAAAAATAGTAGTAAAACAAATGTCATGAAGATCTTGTTGTTTGGTTTCTATTGAGTGGTCTAAGGGTGGTTCAATTATTAATTTGTTTTTCTAAAGTATGATGTTAATGCATTGCAATTTCTCTGTTTGATTCTAAAGTTTTCCTTTCAAAGGAACTTAGAGGCTCAATGATTCCTTGTTAATTGGTAAGTGTGTAGGTGTGATATCTCCATATGTCCGTCCCTCTAAAAGATATATCACAATATTATCTTCTAGACCTTAATGTAATTGTGGAGATACTTTGACTTTTGTTGAAATGCATGCATTACAAAGTTGTGAAAGTGCACAAAGTGATCACATCACTATTAAAAAACAGTATCCCTAAGGCATGGAAAGGAGGTCCACACCATTTTAAAGCAAAGGAATCGTTATGTGACCTAAAATTGACAATATAGAGAAGGACGAGATAATGGTCTAAATGAACAAAGGAAAAGAGACATATATAGTAGAGGTTGCGGGTTATATAAGAAATTGACAATCACTAAAAAATGGTTAAATCAATGAGGAATCTAGTGGGGGCCACCCCAATGGTTATCATAGGCATATAAACCATTTTTGGGGAGAGCATCCACCTTTCATGTTGATCTGCCACATCCTAAAGTCCCTCATCAACTACATCCACTCATTGAAGAATAACATGTTTGGGAAAGAGATTGTTATAAATCAATGTTTCCCCACATGTTACAATGTAGGCATCTGAATATTTAGCTTGGAACCAGTCCAACAAATCTTACATGGTTAGATTCCCATGAATGACTTGTCGATCCCATACAATCCATAGAAAATAGAGGGAGTGCTAAGTTTGCAAAACGGTTGCAATACTTTTCAACCTTGTGGCCTAATATAACCTTGTAAAGTTCCAAACACATCAAGATAATGATCACGGCAGTGGTAGTTGCAATTGCAAGAATTATTCTACCAACTATGAATTTAGGCTTGAGCTTATTCACTTCATTCCATGACGATGTATGTTTCCCTTAGTGCTAGACACTAATTACCATAGTCTCAATTTACATAACAATGGTTTGGTGATGGCTAGATTCTAATCAACGTGAATTTTACTTCTCATTGACTGTGAATGACATGATTGGTTTAACAGAAAATGTTGGCTATCTGAACACCATGGAAACATTATTATAAGCATTTGTTTAATGAATTTTCCTAACTGTGATTAACATTTAGTTTATGCTTTTGTATTATCTATCTAAGTACAATGATCAAAATTGGACGATTCAAGTTTGCAGATTATGCTATCAATTATTTCCTTTTAGGTTTTCTTTTACATAGAGTAATTCTTCTTCGACATAAATTTTGAATCCGAACTCAAAAACCTTAGTGGGAAAAACATTAAAGTGGTCAAGGACTTGGAGATCAAAGAAACTGTAATATAATTTTTTGGAAAAATCCAATCAAACAAGGTCTGGAAAATATTGTAGCCAAAGGTTGGATCAAAACATACCTTTAATACCAAATGAAATGACTAAATTTGTTTACCAAAATATTAACAAAGTTCATTGATTAAACGTAAAAAGGACAATAGGTTAAAGTCCATAATAAACAAATAATAAATATAATTGAATAAGATATGATGATATGCTTACGCCAATAGGCATTCCTTTTGAAATGTGGCTTTTGACTACTATTCTAGATTCATCTCTTGGATCCTATGACATTTTGGTGTTCCATCATTTTCTTTCCCTAATGCTTGGTCATGTATTCCTTCCCCTATTATGTCCTAGACGCTTAGACTTCATCGTGTTCCAAACACTCAAATGTCGTATTATGGATGCATGTGCTTGTATGTCTTCCCCTGCCATGTTTTTGAAGCATCTAGGTCGTCTTCATATTTGGATTGGCATATCCGTCTGTCCATTCTAAACATCATACTACCTATACCTCGTAGGAAGTGTGCCATGACACCTTCAAATGGGTGTGTTCCCCACTCACTTGTATGTACATTGTATTTCCCCTTATGCCATTGGTAGGGTTTTTCCTAACGTCTCTTATTTGCAATTAACTCTGTATATTTCATATATTTTCCATCAAAGAAAACATTTTCACAACACATAGTAGAAGATTTAGGAGGTTTTCTAAGTTCAGGCTTCTATTGCAAAGGGTTTCAAGTGTTGATCACTTTTTGCCATGAAGGATTTATTTGAAAAAGGTATGCAAACACCCTCTTCCTCTTGCTCACCAATATGTATTAATCCTGCTACCTTTCTCTACCCATGAAATCAATTTGCAAGTTTTTTAGTCATCTTCTTCCATTGTATCTATCGTTATTTCCTTTTTTGCTTCCAATTCACAAGATTTAGATGTGTCCTACCAAACAAACAATGTTTGCATGTACTTTCCAATGGGTCTATGCTGGTGGGAGTTTCAATTCCATTCTCGCCAGAAAACTGTTTAAAAAATGTTTGCAAGTCAGGAGTGATAATTGGGAACTAGGCTCCAACTAGTGGTTGTGTAGGAATTTGGTGAGTAGAATAGGATTTTTGGGTGGATGAATACATCATGCTAGTAAATAAATGAATAAACCATGGTTTGGGTTCAACCCTGAGTAAATGATGCAACATGTGGTTTGGATTCAACCCTATTGTTAGAGGGGGAAGCATGCAATTTGGGAGGATGTGAACCTTGTCCATGCTAAGAAAGGTAATTGGTTAAATCCTTAGTTTGTTTAGGATTTAGGATGTGCATCTCACCCCTGGCAGTGGGGTAATATTCTAGGTCAAACCCACCCCTACGAGATAATTCAACCTTATAAGTCAGGTTGAGTTAGTTGTAGTGGGGATTTCTCCCCTAGTACGTGCAAAAGAACCTACCTTAGATCAGCCAGATCTAAGGGTAGTGTTATCACTAAAAGATGCACCTTGACTGCATAAGGAGCATGGCTAGTGAATCTTTAAAATTGGTTTAATGTATAACTGAGTTGATAAAGTGATGGAGGTATAACAGTACAAAGATCAGGCTAGGTTTAAAGATCAAACAGCAGGAAATGTATCACTATCATGGATATTAATAAGACATAGCTACGAGCATAACTTTATGAAAGAAATGAATCAGGTTCTGCATTCAAGCATTTAAAGATAATTGCATATTAATCATAAGAATCTTGTAATGGATTGATAAGACCACACACAAGACAAAATCATGATAACATACAATTCATTTATTAAAGCAAAATGGGCTCATATGATCACAATCATTTCAAAGCAACATTTCATATTAAGGTAAACATTAATACATGCTACAGCAGTCTGACCTCTAATACCTCCTCAGCCCTCTCGGCTGGAACTCCCCTCTTTTTTCTTACATTGAAAAATTATAATTTAAATAAGAAACCCTTAACAACTATAACTCTCTTCTCAAAGCTAAATCCTATCAACAACCTAAAATCAATATCGAACAAATTGCATATATGGGCTTGCTTCTTTGGTAATTCTTCTGATTGCCACATGTTCATTGGATGCCCTGGAACTGATTATGTTATTAGGTTGATAATATTCTTTGAATGTTGGAACTGAAAATATGAGGTCGATAGCTGATTTGTCTTCTCAAATCTCAAATGGTTCTTTGTAACACTACCACCAGCCATCAAATGCTTAAATGATGCCCAAAAATACTCATTAAATCACTAAAAATGTGGAGTTGATTGCTGATGCCTGTAGTCTGCAACTTGTTCCTCCTTTCACGGCCTGAACATATAGAGTTCGATCTTCCAGAAATGCTATGCCACCAAGTTCTGATTCCACTTCTTATCATTGTTTCTCAAGGCCCGAAGATAACACTTTATAGCTGCATCAAACATTTGCAGGTGATCAATATCATAGCAATCCACATCCGAGCATTATCAGGCTGCAGATAAGCATCTTGTCAATAATAATAAAGTGCATAATAAGGCATGGCTAAAATTTCATAGGTTTTCCCCAAGCCATGCCAAGAACGATAATCCCTGGGATTTATATCAACAGCTCTGCAGTAGGTATCAATTGCAGATGGAGTATTTTCTATTTCAAAATACTCATGTCCCATTAATGTCCATGCTGAAATGTAACTTTTGTTTAATTTCAATGCTCGCTTGAAATATAGAACAGGCCTTTCATGTTAAACTTTCAGACTCTAATAATTTCCAATAATGCAACAAGATTCAAGCCTATATTTATCTGTAGAAAATACTCTATGTGACAAGAGGCTCAATGAAACAAAGGACTCTTTTACCTACAATATATTCAAAAAAAATGTCCATTCCATCTATTCAATAGGGGTCATAGCGTATCATATCAGAATATAAGTTTTCAACTTGGTCATGTTTCGAGGAGGATTCCACAAATATTTATGACGAGCAAGAACAATCTTCCTTTATCACCACTCTCCACCATATTATATTTGCACAAAGGAAAAATAGCATTGATATGCAGCCATGGCGATCTCTGTCTCCTTGGCTCAACGACGCAAATATCATCTTGGCTTTCCATGTGGATGTTGCCTTAACTCCTGTGTTTGATATTTGACATAAATTTGATGTTGGCAATGAAGTCTCTTTAGACTTGTGATTTTAAGAGATACATCACATATATCATGTTGACACTGGAACAATCATGAAATTTTTATGGCTTTGAAAGATGGAGTCCTTCACTACATACATGCTGCCATAATATAGAAAATTTACTGGAGCAGACCTGGTGATAACAGGTAGAGTTTATGGTGTAAGGGATTTCTTGACCTTGACCTATAACAAGCAATAACAAAATATTTCTTATGATTTTTTTTTTTTATCTAACTAATGAAACGGAAATGAAAACATACCTTTCAATTGAGCCACTGCAGCCATTTGAGGAAATGGTTCGTAGGCTCCCACGATCCTGGTCTCCGATCTTCTTCACCAATGGCTGTCAAAGGGAAATGGATCAAGGAGGGTATGGACCAAGCTCAACATACACCGTGGGATGATATAGAAAAAGTATGAGAATGATTGAAGAATCAAAAGTGTGACGAAAAGTTGGGAAAAAGGTAAAAGTGTTTATGAGGAGACTTTCACAATGTATTTATAAGACGATCCAGGATTTTCTTACCCATGGTATTTCATTGTGCATGGTTTTTGACCCATTCTCATTTTAAGGTTTTTTTGTCCTTTTCGGAGAGAGTGGAGTTATGTTGCAATAAATGTCCATCTTCCCTGTATTTATGGGTGATGGAAAAAATAATGTTTTGGACAAATTTTGGTGGAATTTAATTATGAAGGTCAAAATGGAAGAAATAATGGTGGGACTATGATGTATACTTATGGTTTGGACCATAAAGAGCTATGTGGAATTTTTTTGGAGTTAATAGATCGCCCCCTGATGTGTGAGGGCATGAGCTCATCGTATGGACAACATACATCATAGGATCAAGGGAGAAAGGGTGACAATGGTGGAGAAAACAGAGGGGACCGTGGAGGAGTCAAAGTTTTCTCATTCAAACTGCAGTGGATTTTGATTTGTATTACTTCTAAAAAATTGATGAGGTACATATAATCTCAAACATATATATGGACGAGGCGGGCATACCCATGCTCGTAGCAATGTCTCAATATACAAATGGGAATCAAGAATCAAACAATGGGATCCGATCAATACATACAACTCTGGAATTACATAATGGTGGTCCCAATGGGAGGCTGAATACAAATATTGATCTGAAGAACTGGTACATAGAAACAATGAAATTATCTTGGAATGCAATATCAAAACACCTGATGCGCTATTGAATATGATGGTGTACACAACTATATGGACTCAATGACTGAGAGTCGGAATCTATGAGGTACAATAAACAACATCGGATACTATACATTAGAGGAATTTTGAGCTCTAAAATGGGCCTCCTAAGGAAAATAATAAAATAATAGTTAAAATAATAAAATAATATTTATTAATTTTGGAGAAAAAAAAGAAAAAAACTACTTTTGTGTTCGTATTTTCGACACATCTCACTATGTTTTTACTCAAATTTCAATCGGGAGAGCTCTTTCGATACAGAATTTGATTCTGCATCCAACGAGTACCCACATTGCATACTTTTGATAGACCCCGCTACCCCAAAAACAAGAAATACCTGAAAAAATGTGATGATGACATCATCATCATGGTTTTTCAGGTATTTCTTGTTTTTGGGGTAGCGGGGTCCATCAAAAGTATGTAGTGTGGGTACTCGTTGGTTGAGGAATCAAATTCTGCATCCAACGAGCTCTCCCGATTGAAATTTGAGTAAACAAACAGGAAGATATGTCAAAAATACGAACAAAAAAGTATTTTTTTATGACAAATATGCCAATTCAACCGTTATGGTTGACTCATTTTATTGGAATTCTATTGGTTCTTGAATTCCAACTCACAAGAAATTATTGTTGGCGTGTTTTCTTATAAGGCCCATTTTAGACCCCAAATTTCCTCTAATGGATACACGGAAGCCTGACACTGAGTTGCTTCCGAACAATGTTGTCAACGTAACCCGTAGATCACAAGGGGAATGAAACTGTATGGGTCCCAAAATAGACTCACCAATGTGCTAGTGTCGGGTGACAACCGAGGTCTTCAACCAAATAATGAAGGAACCAATACCATGTACAAATCTCAATGGTGCGATAGTGTAGCTGAAGTTGAGCACGTGAGACATAACCAACCCAAAAGGAACTAAGGGCTCCTTTCAAGTGGTCGAATGAACTTATCAATGAGGTGGATGAAACCAAGATACAGGGACCTCTGGGTCTATCCTCTGGAATAGATGTGTTGACGTCGATAGAGGGAGACCTTCAACTACCAAGGAAATGAGTTTTTCTTGATAGAAGCGCAAGGGGGACAACCAGAGATATGAAACAATAATGGGATTGAGACACGGAATGGGGAACATGGGCAGGGGGGTACGGGGGACTCAAACTTCCTTTGTTCAGAGTATAACAATGGGGATGACTTGGAAACAAATGATACTGACTCATGGAGAGGGAATCATAGTGGTGGAATCAGGGAGAGGATTGCGATGGAAGATACTTGGGGAAGGCACTGGATAAGTGATAACTAGGGGATCCGAGGGAGACTCATCGTAGAGTACTCTAAACAAAGGCGACCCAATGGGGTAAAGCTACCATAATAGGAGACTATATGCAATATGTGTGGGCGTCAAAGGCACCGTTTGTGCATTCTTCATAGTTTAAGGAGCTCGAAGAAGGGGTAGAAGTATGCTCAGTATGATACGATCTCATGGATTTTTTCAAGCCGAAGACGGTAAATGCTCGATGGTGTTTTCATGTTTAGAGAGTATGAAAACAGTAAGATGACTTTATTGGGTCTATTTTTTGTACAGTAGTCTCATAGGTCCGAAAAAAAGGATAAAAGTGTACAAAGGAGAGCTCTCCCAGTCGAAAGGAGCGAAGAGACTTCTTTTCTGTAGGTAGTCCAACCAGGTCGAAAAAGGTTAAACCTATGCTCATTGGAAGGTCATTCAAATACTTTTAAGAGCATGAATGGAACCAAGTTTGCTCGACGATATTTTCTTTATGATAGGGTTGGAAAAGAACTTAAATACAACCCATAGGTGATATTTTTTGTAAGTTACGGTCCCAATGTCCAAAAAAGAGCAAAATGATACAAAGGGAACCGTTCCTAGTTGGAAAGTGCTAGGGTGGTCCTTTTCTTTAAAGAGTGTGCGTAGTGTGAAAAAGGGATGAACAAAGCCACATAGACACCCTTTCAAATATTTTAATGAGTGTGAAAGGAAGCAAGTATGCTCGACCATCTTTTCATTCTTCAAGGAGTCAAAAAAGAGCTTAACAAAAACTCTGTAATGGTCAGTCAAGCAAGGACGAAGTGTTGGATGTATTGAAAGAGGTGATGTTGGGATCAACTGATAGGGGTAAAAAATAATAGTGGAACAATGGTGGGGCCTCCTTGCGAGACAGTGAATGGTGGAAAAATACCGTAGAGTTTGCAGTATGGATGGAGCGGAGGGTTCGTGATCATGCCAATACATAAAGGGTTCGATTTTCCTAGTAGCACGCAAATCAAGGTCAGGGAGGACCACACGAGCCTCGTATGAGGGGGTGGTGTGAGATGATGATCAAGGAGAGAAGTGACTTGGTAGGTCGTTTATTCACCTAGGATATTTTTGCACAGTGGAAGCAGCTTCCTATCCTCATAGAGGACTATCCATATGCTAGTATGGACTATCGGGGAGATGCAGAGATGCCTCAACATCTTGGACAGGTCTGGGGACCAGATAGTACGTATACATGACTCTTTATGGTTTTAGTCATATATAGTTTACTAGCATAGTGGTAACTAGATCATACATGTGAGTGATATTGATGACATACCGTGTGCATGTGCATACGTGGGACCACACCCTCCAGCAGGATACCAGTGACGCAGGGGCAGGGTGGAGGGGTTAGATCCACCCACTCATGGGCATAGGAGGCAATGAAGTGTTGCGTTAGACTCACTACGGCTGGACATGAAGTGAATTTTGGAGCGGGTCACCAACGATGGGTGGCAGTACCTAGACAATGATATGATCGTTGCAAGCTACAGAGCTCCTCCAGAGTGGATCTCTCTGATGAGGAGGATCGTGGTTGTTGCTAAGTATGTCAGAGAGGCGACGCATGGAGACATGCTGATGGAGGAGGAGAACTCGGATGAGGAGGACACTAAGGATGAAACAAAGTCAGAGGAGGATGACTCGGACTAACAGTTGGTGATTCTACCCCCCAATGCATTTGAGCATGGGGAATTTTGTATGATATGTATGATCGGATGAGAAATCATGTGGAGCTTATCTTTTTGTATGGAATATGATATTTATGATATGAATGCGCGTGGATGCATATTTTTGTATGTTTTATGTGTTTGATAAGTCTCTTGTTATGATGATGACTATGCCTATATGATGTATATGACATATGTATGCATGCCTATATGATGATGCATGATGCAGTTTATTTCCTATATGCGATAATTGATGTACCACTCTAGAACATCATTAGCCATTTGGTCTACTACACTATTAAGATTTATGGGAACATGCATGAATGAAATGGATTTGAAATGTCTAACCAAGTGTCTAGTGCGTAGGAACTTTCAAAAGAGGCACGGATCGCGTACCTAGTAGCAATTATTCAACATGGGGACAAGCAACTGGGAGTCTAGGAATACATCAAGGCGACGAATACCCAAGTGAAGGGCGGCGATCAAGAGACTAGCGACACTATCATACTTAGCTTGGTTGTTGGTAGCAATACCAACACACATTCCGTCAAAATGGATCAACTCATGTGATGGGGAATAAATGACTCCCGCAGCCGAGGCGAGATTAGGAGACCATCTACTTGCACCATCAACGAAACCAACACAAGAGGGAAGGTAGGATCCATATGGAACAACAAATGAAACAAACTGCGAGACTTGTAGAAAAAATGATGCAAACAATAAAGAAAAACTATGATACAAGGGTATGCAGGTTAGTCGGCTTAGGTATAGAATCTATTCAGGTAAAGCCCATTGTAGGGATTCTTCAAGAGGCGACTATTAGAGTCAGCGATGAGATATGCCCCCTTGCCGAGACATCGATGGATGACATAAGGACATGCCACATGTAGTCAAGCTTCCATTTTCCAGTCTTATCATGGGCTTGATCATAGACGAGGATGAGGTCCCCCTCGTTAAAGGTGTGTGGGTGGACATGGGATTCATAATGGGACTTCGACCGGGTCTTAGCTGCTTCGATCATTTGGAGAGTAGTGCGACGGTCCTCATCGGTTTGTTCAAGCTTAAGTAGGCATTTTTCCAATGGTGAAGTATTAGGTAGAAGCTCGACAACAAGGCAAAGTGATGGAATCTGGAATTCAATGGGAATAACCAACTCCACACCGTGGAATAAATGGAATGGGGTAAAACCAATGGCGGTTTTGGTCAATGTCTGATAGACCCAGAGGGCAGAAAAGTGCAAGTGGTGCAAGTTGGTCTTATGTTTGTCCACCATTCATTAGAGCATGGTTTTGAGGATCTTGTTGACAACCTCAACTTGGCCATTGCCCTGAGGGTAATAAGTAGAGGAATACTGGTGTTCAAATTTCAACATGGCGAAGAGATATGTCCAAACAACGTCCTCGAAATTAGAATCGTGGTCTAAGACTAGCACGAGGGGGACACCGAAATGAGTGGTATCATGGTCAAAAACGAAGAGTGTCATAGTATAAGCCTTACAATTGAAGGTTGGCATGGCTTCAGCCCACTTGATGAAGTAATCAACAACCACAATGACGTATTTATGGTTGTCAACCGAAGGAGGGTTACAGGCCATGAAGTCAATCGCCCATTTGCAGAAGGGACCGACTGTGACGACTGGATGTAGCGATGTAGGAGGTGTCCTTGCCTTTGGGGTAAAGAGTTGGCAATTGTGACAATGTTTAACTACATGAACACAATCAACAAATATGGTGGGCCAGAAATAACCAATGCAGAGGACCTTTTGAGCGGTAGCCAAACCAGAGAGGTGGCCACCACTGGCTCCACTATGACAGTCATTCAGGACATGTTCCGCTTCATCAAGGGTGAGGTAACGATGCAATATGGTGTCTACACCATGACGGTACAAGACATCATTGATAAGGAGATATCAAGTAACTTGGTGTTGGATGCAACGACTATCTTTGTGGATTAAAAGGGGCCTTAATTTCTGTGTGCGCAAGTAAAGGAGGATGGCCCCCATACCATGAGTCCTCCATAGAAATGACGAATAAGAATTCATCATGGAGATTGATTGTGATAGGAGGCAAGGTCGATAACAATGGGAAATATGCCATCAAGGAAGCTAACGTCAAAGCTTTGGTGCTTTTGGGTGTGACAAATTCCAGGTCATACTCTTGGAGAACGACAATCCACTTGGCGATGCGACCTTGGACAAGGAAGCAGCTCAAGAGATAACACATGGGGTTGGAATCGGCCACAACTCAAGTTCGGCTCATGAGAATATAATGACGTAGCGTCTACACCAAAAATAGGCGGCAATGGGTCATTTTCTCTTCATGGGAGTAACATAAAGGTGTTCCGGAAAGTTTCTGACTCACATAATAGATACGTGCTCTTGACGAGCATCGTCTTCCTAGACTAAGACTCCAGCAATGGCATTTTCAGATGTCGATACATAGAGGATAAACTCCTTAATGAAATCAGGAGGAGACAACAAGGGAGAGGAAGTAAGACCTTGTTTCAATGCATCGAAAGCAGCTTGCACTTGCTCATCCCGTACAAAAGGAATGTTGGTACAGAGAAAGCGTAAGAATCCATGGGCTTTCATTGCATAGTGGAAAAGGAACTGACGAAGGAAATTGGCCTTGCCTTGAAGGCTCTGCATTTGGCGCAAATTACATGGAGGGGGGAGATTCGGGATGGCTTGAACTTTCAAAGGATCCACGGTAATCCCTTTCTGGGACATGATGAATCCTAATAAATGACCAGCTGGGACACATAACACACACTTGAGGGGATTCAGGAGGACGTTATATTTGCGACATCGCAAGAATACTTGTCGTAATTTGTCCAAATGTTGTGAACGCTTCCGAGATCGAGCTGTGAGGTCATCTAAATAGACCAGGATAATGTGAACAAGGTCATGGAAGCAAAAGGTCATGGTTCGTTGAAAAGTGGCTCCAACATTTTTAAGGCCAAACGGCATGACACAATACGCAAAATTTCCCTTTGGGGTAATAAAAGTGGTTTTGTACTGATCTTCTTTACCGATATGGATCTTGTTATAACCAGAAAAAACTGTCCATGAAGGAAAAGACTTCATGATCAACACATGCATCTATGATTTGGTCAATAAACAGAGTGGGGAAGTTGTCTTTGGGACAAGCCAAATTCAAATCACGGAAGTCAATACAAACACAAATGGTACCTTGTTTTTTATTAACAGGAACAGGATTGGAAACCCAAGTGGTATACGCGATGCGGTTTATAAATCCTGCTTTGCGCAGTTTTTTGATCTCAACTTTGACGGTAGAGGCCTTTGACGGGTGAATGTGTCGTTGCTTTTGACGAATGGGGGCAACATTAAGCCATGTGTCGATGCGATGTTCAACGATAAATGGATCAATCCCATGCATCTTGGTATAGGACCAAGTGAAAGTATCACAAAATTCCTGAAAGAGTATTTTGTAGGTGGTGACTTCCTCAGGGGAGCATGAAGCACCGAGCGTAATATCCTTGACTATCACGGGTTTCATTGAGATATCGACTTTAACAGTTGATGAAATATTGGCCATGTTACCTTCTTCAGAGGCGTCAAGTGTCAGGATTGGGTTTTTAAACCAATCGACACTTGCATGTATGAAGTCTTTCATTTCGTCAAAGAATTGGTCTAATGATGAGGAAGGTTCATTAGGAATGAATGATCAATGGTGCAAATCATCCCAAGGATATTCAGGAGTCGAAAGAGCTTCGAGGATCTCATCGTCATTGTGAAAGTAGCGCCTGGATAGACCGGAGAGACCTTCCACGGACGAGGAGGGGGGAGGAATACTGGAATTAGAGATCGTATAAATGGTGTTATTGGTGTCTGAGGAAAAGGCTGGGGGTGGATCTCCTCAAGGACGATGATTTTCGACTCACAGGAGTGCTTGCAAAGGTCATTGAGGAGAGGCCGGTACTCGTGCAAGTTTGGGAAATGGTGGGAATAATGACCATATAGGCCACAAATTGCACATGAGTGGTTGGTTTGTAGCAATTTTTCTTAATCACAGGTATGGTTGGTACATTAACCACTAGAGCGTCGTTGGTCTCAACTACTATGCGGATGTGGGAGTGAAGGATTGGAAAATCGAGACAATTTTGTGTCGCATGGTCTCAGACATCGCATAACGCACAAGTAGGAGGTGGACGTGGTTCGGTCGGTGTTTTTGGTGCCTTGCCCCCAGTCTTCATGGGAGGAGGGGGGACATAACTAGAGGCAAGAGCAGTCGATTGTGTACCAAGAGGTGGGTGTGACACCGTCTCAATATTTTGGACTAGTGTCAACATCATATGTGGTGTCGAGGGACGGGTGGGCGGATCAAGGTACCACACGGGAATACCCAAAGCGAATCCCAGAAGGTTGAGAGTAGCCATGACTGGCTTACTCATAATTCCAGAAGGTGGAAAGAGGAAGGGGATCGTGTGTACCCTCAGGTTCTGTGGTTGGGGTTGTGGCTGAGGTGATGAGGAGGTCAAAATGTTACCGGATGTGATAGTGCACATATCTAATATGTTAGTCGTCGAAGGAGGGGGTGGGACGGACAAAAAGGTGTACATCAAAAGGGAATTGGTAAATAGGCCTGAACCAATGCCAGACAGGGAAGGGATGGAGAAGTTGTTGATGGTGGTGTCGATAGTAGGGAGGACATGTTCTAAGGTGGTCGGTATTTTAGGATCGTAATACGTTAATTGGTCGATAGTCGTGATCTTCCCATCATGGGGGAACATCAAGAGTTGGAAGACGGTAGAAGCGACGAATCACATTGCATACATGTAACTATGTCCAAGGAGGAGGTTGTAATCGAGTTGGGCATTAACAACCTCAATGTCAATCAACACTGTTTTTTCAGCTAACTCAACGGGGACATTTGGGAGAAATCCTTGTAGTTGAGAAGCATGACCATCGTAAGCACGAAGGGCGGTGGTTGAGGGTTGAAGGGTTGGGGATCCGAGTTTCTACAAAACAAAGGTTGGCATAATGCAAGTGGATGCCCCCTCATTGATGAATGATCAAATTCCAAATAGTGATCGAAACCTGGAAGGTTACGGATGATGGAATTCAGGGTTCTCCTTGATCCAAGTCGAAAGTAATCAACCTGGAATCAGAGGGGTCAAAGAAACCTAAAGCAGATAACAAAGCTTTGCATTGCAAAGGGAAAGTTCTAAGGACTTCTAGAGCGGACATGGCAGAGGGAGATTGGGACAGGTCATCGACGATACTATAATTAAGAGCGACTCTAGCAATGGGGTTGTTCATGACACGGCGCAAAGGGAACTGAGGGACTTTGGCAGTTTCATCCGTGGGGGGTCTCGACAAATGTAAGGACATATCGAGAGAAATAGAGGTAGATGTCGTGGAAAGATTAATGGTTTCCATGGTGGAGCCATACTAGTTTCGTAGAGTCTGTAGGTTGGCATCAAACGACAATGTCAAAAGGTGATGGACACCATGATCAATGGGTTGACCCACAAAAGTGGGTGTGGTGTTTTGTGGTACCAAGGGTTGGCTTGCAACCATCCCTTGATTTGGTAATGGGTTATGCAGCACCATAGGCAGAGGACCTTATGGTGTTGGGTTTGGTTGTGTCGAAGCAGTCGCATTAGGGTCACATTGATTGTCGATTTGTAACAAATGGCAGACTTGATTCATATGGGGGCACTGATGTGTATAATGGTCGTAAGTGTCACGAATGGTGCACAGATGGTTAGTATGCAACTGAGGGTTCTTCCTAGTTCTAGGTGGACGTTGGGGGTTCTGTGCAGGGGGATTAACTTTGTTGTTGTTAGGGGGTTGGGTTGTTGGCCACCTCCTTGAGGTTGATTGTTTCCTTGATTCTTATCTCTCTGCTTTCTTCCCTACCCTTGTTGGTTATTGGGGGTTGGTCTTTTAGAGAGGTTCTGTTGAGTGTAGACCTTTCCTTAAGGAACGAGAGGAGTTGGGGTCGGAGCAAGTGTAAGCTGCACATGTGGTGGGTAGTAGGTGGGAGTGGTTCAAAATCCTACCTTCTGGCCATTACACGCAAGTTCTAGGAAGTTCGATCCATGAACGTAAGGAATGGGTGCGGAAGACACATAGTAAGGTGTGGCTCCGGATTGAGCCACTGCGTGTGAAAAGTCAGGGGCGTAACTAGGTTGGGAAACACTAGGGGCATTGCTAGAGTGAGGTGGCATCAAAGGAGAAGTCATGTATAGATGGGGATGTTGGGTAATAGAACCAATGACTCCATCAGCAGCATGGAATGCTTTCGACGTATCTCGACGTGAGATCTAGCACGAGGAGCACTAGGTATGATGGTATACAGATAACTTGATTGAGCCTAAGATAAGATCGAACTGTTGTGCTTTGAGGATGACTTCTTCTTCAGTTTGCGGGCGCTCGGATGCAACATCCTTGGTGATATGGGTAGTAACTTTTTGCGAAACTAATCGAGGAAAATCCTGTCATATAACTGGACTTTACACAAGCTACGACGACGACGCCACTCATGGATATGATCCGTGATATGGGTAGCAGTGTTCTGTCTACAAGATAATAGGATTTCCACGCCCTCATCACAACATATAGGTAGTTGGAAGTACTGGAGAAACATCAAGGCTAACGAGGAAAAGTCTAGATAAGTGGCATGGGGCAGCTTAATGTACCATTTGGATGCAACACTAGTGATTGTGCGTTGGAATAGTTACAATCAAATAGAATCATCCACTATGTTGTTAGAGGAACACCATAAGTGGAATGACATAATGTGGTTCTGAGGGTCTTCTCCCACCTTTCCTTCAAACTTAGGGATGTCTGAAGGGATATTGGTAGGCATGGGAGGCCATGATGGGTCATGACAAATAGGGTCATTGGTCAACCACGCCAAATTAGGCAAGTTGAGACTGGCCATGAATGGTAGGCTAGGACTTGGACTAAATCTAGGAGGGCCAACAATGGTGTAATAACCCAAAAATTAGTAAAAAATTAAATTTTTTCATGTAACATAAAATGTTTGTATTCGTCACTGCCTAGGGACCAATAACTGCTAACGGTTACTTTAAACAGTAGTATTTAGATATGCACATTTGTAAATATTTTAGTTCTATATAATTATTTGTTTATCTTCATAGTTCTATGTTAACGATTTAAATTTAGCAGTTTATGTTTTTCGAAGGATAGGAAAAGAATATTGATACTAAGTGTGTTTTTACTGTCTTATGACAAGTAGGAAAGAACTTCAGTTGAGATCGAGGCTTACTTAGCTTATAGCTAACGCAGTAAAGTGTTACTTCTTCTACAGGTTCTGAACAGGTACACAGTAAGATGTTTTGTTACTAGTCTTTCTAGATCCAGAAATAACATTCAACTAGAATATAATAGAATGCTAGTTAAATTATTTATTTACAGCTTAAGCAAAAAAAGAGGTATTGTTGATCTTATTATTTACGATCTTCATAGCTGATAGTAATGAGTACTTTTCTAGCAAACTGAACTTGGCTTAATTATTCTTCTAACCACCATAACTAGCTTTGTTTGTTTAATTTTGTACCATTCTATTTTTAATTAGAAAACTAATACAACCTTAGGGATAAGTATCTCATCTAGCAATTACTCTATTGAAACTACTTGATGTTAAAAAAAATTCCAATATTATTACTTATACTTTTAATTGAGTAAATCTGGAAAGATCTAAGGATCTGAGTAAAAATATTAAGCATATTTATTTGAGGACTCAAGTAGGAAACAATACTATGATGTACAAGGTATTTTTAAACTAGGCTTAGCACTTGATATTTATAGATGTACTAACACCACTTGTTTTATTTCAACAATAGAGTTATATCTCTTTATGTAGGGAATGATGTATTAATGTTTATAAGAAGACTGCCCTTATTTCCTGTGTATACTTTATCTTCTCATCATCTTTTACTATATGGCATTAAGATATCAATTCTAATATCTATATTAATATGCTAACTAGGCATAGGTTGTTGTAACAGCTAGTAATGGAGTTTCACAATTGATTTCCTTTGCTATAATTTTATTTAAGCAATATCCAAGATAACGATATTTTGCATTAAGTTTCCTATACTAAAGCCGAGATTAGGAAATTCCGTATTTGAATATATATATATATATATATATATATATTTGAAAACCATACTAAACCCTAATGTTCTTACTATCTAGCTCCCATGTTTTAAACTATTTGATAATTATACCTAAACCATGAATACCAACCCATAACATGTATTATAGCATGGTATTAATACATTTCTTTTCTATTATTTTAAGCAAGGTTTTAAACTATAGCCAAAGACCCACAATTGCAAAGATTTTACAAGCCACATGTTGGCAATACAAAGGTTGGGTTTTGGGGTTTGACCGAAGGCAGTATAAAAATGTACTAAACCCTAAAATTTCTCATTCTTCTTAGTTTGATTAGGCTGTTGTGTGTTGTGAAAGCGGCAGGCTTATGGCCGTAAGGTTTACTGTCAAATTTGCTCCTTCTCCTTCTGCAAGCTCCCTATGCCTTCTATGTTCCTCTACGTTGAAGGTTTTATAAGTTTATGGTTGGGTTGAGCCACAATAACCTCGAATTGTTGGGGTTTTACCTTGGTAGGCATTGTTCTTTGCAACTGGTGAAGTCGTAGCCTGAGAAGGTGAGCACGACTCCTAGTCTGTTGTTGTTGTGGAGTGGCACGAGCTATTACCTGTAGTTTTAAAGATTGGAGACAGAGAAATAAAGGACTTCACAGTCCGTTCGGTAAGGTGGGATTTGTTTCTACTCCATCTTGGGGTTTGGAAACTTGGTTTATACTCAGTGAGTTGCGTAAAACTCCTTCAATGCTCCTTTGAAGCTAAACGTTCTCTCAAAGGCAGCTAGGGTTCAACTGATATTTACTGTTAAATGCTCAGTGTCGTATTTGTCTTCGCACGTCGTTCTTTGAAAGGTAGTTTGAAAGTTGGACGAGAGCATTGTGTGCTTATAAACTTCCTAACAGTGTCCTCCCGAAGTTTGTTGTTTGCGAAAGAAGTGGCTAGGATTTTGAAACTTGTCTTTAAACGACAGAGTTAGACGATATAATTTCAGGTATAAATTTCTTCTAAACTAGCATTAATGCATTATTCGAATCAGTTTCTTTTGTTTATTATCAGAATAGTTCTAACTTCTTGCTTTTGTGTTTTAACCTTTACATGCTACAGTATAAAGGATTGCCTGAGGTTTGGAAATCGTGAAAAGAAGGGGCTCCACCAAATCGACTCCCTAGTAAGCCTCGGTTTCACTAAGGTTCTCCTACAGTAGTTTAAAGTGTTGATTTTTGTTGATGGAGTTTGTAGATCTAAGGGGTCCTTCAGCTCAGCTGTGATGAACTGCAATGTAAAAACTTGGACTGGCCAGGGGCCATTATATAATGATTGGTTTTAAATTTATAAAGCCCTAGTGGTTGTTTTTAGAAGAGTTTTGGAAGGGCTTTCATAGCCAAGACTCTGTTTTGTTTACTGTGAAATCTATTCGTAGTGATGATACCTTTTGAAACAGGCTTTTAAGCCTTGATTTGTAATGTAAAAAGGCCATAGGGCCGAGACTATCTCTGTTCAGTGTTTCGATCTTAAAAGTTTACTTTCAGCTTCAAGCTGGTGAATTGTAACTCTGTTTTTGATAATATAATTTCATATATATCTTGATTATTGTATTTACTTTTGTTGGAAAAAAAATAACCTCTTGAAGGTTTGGGTATTAAATAAAATCTTGGTTAATTTGTTTTATTTATGTAAATTATAATCTGAGGGTTTTTTTACTATAGGGTATTTTTTTATAGTAACTTAGTTATTAAAAACAGAAATGAATTCTGTAGAAAAAGAAATAGAAAGAAGATATCGGCTAAATAATTTCATTCTTTTTTTATACCAGAGATTGTAGATATGTGGTTAGGTTTTTATTTTTATTATTATTCATGGAATAAACATGCAACTCCATATTGTCATCTAATTGATGCAATATGGTTGTATGGATTAGGATAGATAAATTTTGAATTTAATTAAATATGAGCAAAACGGCTCTTTTAAATAGGCTACTTTACAAACCCTACTTCTTCATACGATAATTATAGAGTTAGTATTTTGTTCTGGATTTACCCTAGTTTGTATTTTAACTTAGATGAATTAATTTGATAACTATTTAGCCTTGTATTCTGTTCCTTTTAAATTAAAACTTAATCATGATAATTACCTATTTCTATATTATTTGTTTATTATTAAAATATTAGATTTATAGTATTAATTTTGATTTGTTGTGTAATTCATTACACAGACTAATGTATAATACCGTTAGCTCTTTCCTATCTGTCTTTATTTAATTTGTTTAAATACTTTTAACTAAATGAAAAGTATAAAAGAAAACATACAACAATTTATACAAAAGATCCTGTAGAAAATAACAATTTCATCTGCATAAATACTTCATTCGAATTCTTTATTTGAAAATAAACTAACCTATTGTACTAGAGTACTATCTTAATAAAGGTGTGGAAAAATATAGTTTAGGTATTTTCTTTCTATCTATCAATTTAATCAGAAATTCTTCTACTCATTTACCCTAATCTAGCTAGTTCAAAACTTTCTAACTTTCACAGCATATACATTTCTCTTAACTAACCCTAACAGCAATAAGAACATAAGTATATCATATCATTGATAAATCTTAAACTTTCCATATAACAGTAAATACTTAGATAACTGAAATAAACAAGTAAAACTTGGAAGTATAGATGAGGTGACAACAGCTTAAGTAACATGTTCCTCCCAACCAACTCCTAGAGAAGAGTTGGACTGCAATTCTAAGGACCCTCGAGCTTGTCTCCTGGTCCACCTGGTAGAAGTACTGGGTGGGAGATGTAGTCTAGGAATCCTTTGCAACTCCACTGAGTGTTCAGCAAAAAGTCAGTTCTGCATACAACAGTATGAACTCAGCTTAGAATAGCTGCACTAATTCAAGTCTTCAGCACTTTTCCACTCAAAACATACTTCAGCTAGTCCCCTCCATCGAATTCTCTTGTGCACTTCATTCACTCAGAATGATCACCAATCCAGAATGAGCAGCCTCAGCTGTCTTCAATGGGAAGTTTTATTCGCATGCCTAGATATTTTGGGTCAATTTTTACTTAATGAGCCACCTGCTCTTGTTCCACTTTCTTGGGGAACATGACCACAGAAATAGGGAAGTTGCCACCTGCAACAGCTAGAAGTAGTTTGATGATGTTGCCAAGTGTCAATATGCTCTCAACTCAGCCTCCTCCATCAAGGGACCAGTAAAACACTCATTTAACAGCTTCCCTAAGCTGTTGTCTCATCTTTCATTTATTTATTAATAAAATATTCTGCAATTACATTAAATTATCCTTGNTTATAACATAATGTTTCTTCAAACATTAAAATGTTTTGCAAATTGGGGCATGTGACAAATGGTGTGGGGTCCGGCATGCATGTAGTTTCTGCATGGAAATGGGGGTTGGTAGGGCTGACTTCCGACAGTAGGAGCAGTCACTAGAATGGTGTGAATAGTTGGAATGGTGATAGAAGGGCCAATGCCCCCATGCATAAATGAAGGTATGGTGGAACCATGGTGGCTGGAGTGGGGTCACCATTAGTGGGTAGCGAACCAGCAACAGTGTGTGCAGTGGAAAGGGACCCACTAGGACCAAGACCTGTAGGTCCAATAGAAGGGATACTTGGTATGACAGAGCATTCACAAGTCCACTATCAGTCACAGGTGGAGCAGTCACAAGTCCACTATCAACCACCCCCCCTTCGAAGGGGTTGGGAGGTGCACCAGCCATGGGGCTTGTTGATGTATTTGTAACTTCAGAATGTATTCACTTGTATATTTTATGTATTGTACCCTGATGTTCCTATCGGGAAGTATCTATAATGTAATTGAGTCATGTCATACCCCGATGTTCCTATCGGGAGAATCAATAACATAAACAAGTCATGTAAAGTCATAGAGAGTAACCCTCCTTATTGTTCAAGGGTTAAAGTCCCCACAGTTTCGTGGCACTGGGGTTATTAGACTCTCCTAGAGAAGTCGGCCCTGGTAAGTTATTGTCAAGTCGGGAATTAGTATAAATAGAGAGTGAGCCTCTCTATTTATCACATAGTCACTCACACTCAGTTGTAGCGCATGAGTGAGAGAGAAGGAGCTGGGATAAGAGAGAGAACAGTTGTCGGAGATCATCTTACTGTCTTTGGGTTTTACTGCTGCTATTGGTGCCTATTCTATCTCTGAGGAAGTTGTCGGGTTTTCTCCTTTATGGTTTCCCCAAGGAAAATCTTTGTGTCTATTGTCTCTTGTGATTGATTGATGTGCATGTTATTCTCTCAAATAAGGTCTTAAGATAATACTGTTTAAATTGATAAAAATCTAACACGGCTAGATGGGGCAGTGAACAAGGTAGGTTCGAATTGGTAGGAATCTGAATATGACTCAGATGCAGTGTAGGGCTCTGAAGGTGATGAACAACGCCGAATATGGATCCGACGATGACGGTTCAAGGAACCGAACTGAGGGGTATGCCCCCCAAGTCTCTGGGAGTAGCGTAGTGGAGCAATGGTAGCATGATGATGTGTTATATGATGAATGAAGGCTCAAGGGTGTCAAACACAAGCTCAAAAGTCCAACTACGATCGAGTGTGCAAAAGAAGAGCTGATAAATAGTGGCACACAGGTCAAAAAGCAAGCTCCAAAACCGAACTGCAATAGTGTGTCACAATAGGAGAGTCTACCTATGAAGAAAATGGTGCACTAACCTATGGGGTATAAGTGCAAGCAAGCCCCTCACAAATCGCATCCTCTGTTGGGTGGTCAAATCCACAGTCAAACAATACTAAATGGAATAACCAAAGGCTAAGAAAATCCCACTACCGAGAGAAACCTCGAGGTAAAAGAGCCCTAAAAGACTGGAAACTAGGCTACCTCATTCAATACATGTTCAGGATGGTTTCTTGGTGCTTCATCCCTTTGGTCCTCGACACCGACTATGGTCATCAGCATGCATGAGGAGGACTATGAAGGGTTAGCCTTTGGTACATAATGAAGTACGGTATTCCACCCTGACTTCTGGAACCCCTTTGTTGCGGCTTACCCCCGTAGAGTGGGAAGCCCCATGATAAACTGGTCATGACCGTGTCAATAAATACTAAAGGAATTTGGATCCCTAAAAGACAACAACTTTGTCTCGAATGTAAGTGACAAAGGGATGTTATTTGGATGCCTACCCCCAGTGTCCTAACTTAACTACAATATTGTTTTCGTCCTCAAATAAGGTTACAATTTTGGTTGAGTTAAGTTAAATTTTAGGCTCAGCTTGGGGTCATGAACCAAGAGTTTTACTTTAGGGTGTGAGATGTGTGCATAAGTGAAGTGTAATTTCTAAATCCTAGCGCTCTCATGTCGGAGAGGCATATTCAGAAAAATAAAGAACATGAAATAAAGTAAATATTTTTCAACAGCTAACAATTAATGCTTCCAGATAACAACGCATACACAAGTAAATGAGCACATAAGGAACTTCACAGGGCATAGGAAACACACGGGGGGTCTCAACTACCCAGCTCGACTAAGATGGGCTCACATACAGGGAAAATAGGACCGCAAAACAAACCAGGGGGTTGTAGGCAATCAAATCTGGAATGAAACATCCATGGAAAAGGTAGAACACAAACAAGGGGTCTAGAAGGGTCTCAAACACCTCAAATAACTGGAAAAAACTGCAGGTCGCACCTGCCAGAGGAACATGTGTGGTCGAGGTCGCACAATGCTGTAAAACAGTCGCGATCGAGACAAAGAATCAACAGAAAGACTCTGGTCACACAAAACAGGGGTTTATGTGTGACAAGTCACAAAACAGGGTCACAGTAGGGATCGAAATCACTCTAGAAGCCCAGACAAGTGCGATCTAGAGTTTTGGTCTAGGCCGCACTTATCGAGGCAAAAAGCGAGACCTAGGTCGCGCTTATCAGGCAAAAAGGTGTGACTTAGGTCGCAACTTTCTACATGATAGGTGTGATCCAATCATAACTGGAAGTTTTTTAGGTAAAACTTATCGGCTAGGGTCGAGGGGGCAGGCACTATGGCAAGACTAGTTCGGATCTGTCGCAGGGGGGTCAGATCTGTGATGATTGAGGGTACCCAAGTAGAACAAACCAACAAAAACACATAAAAAATAGAAATCCAAGGGGATCGATCCAGTGGAGTCGCCAAAACTGTAGTGGGTATTTCTCCCCTACTACGTGCAAAAGCACTAACCTTAGATCAGTCAGATCTAAGGGTAGAGTTCATGGTGCAAGGGATTTATTGACCTTGACTTATAACAAGCAATAACAAAATATTTTTATGAAATTATATTTTTTTATCTAACTAATAAAATGAAAATGCAAACATGCCTTTAAATTGGGCCACTATTGTTGTTTGAGGAAATGGTCTATAGGATCCCACAATACTGGTCTCCGATCTTCTTTGCCAGTGGTTGTCAAAGGGAAATGGATCAAGGAGGGCATGGAGAAAGCTCAACATACACCGTGGGATGATATGGAAAAAGTATGGGAATTGTTGAGGAATCAAAAGTGTGAGGAAAAGTTGGGAAAAATGTAAAAGTGTTTGTGAAGAGACTTTCATAATGTATTTATAGGATGATCCAAGATTTTCTTACCCATGGTATTTCATTGTGTATGGTTTTTGACCCATTCTCATTTTAGGGTTTTTTTGTCATTTCTGGAAAGAGTGGGGTTATGTTGCAATAAATGCCCGTCTTCCCTATATTTATGGCGGAAGGGATAATAAAGTTTTAGACCAATTTTGGTGGAATTTAATTGTGAAAGTCAAACTGGAGGAAATAATGGTGGGACTATGATGTATAATTATGGTTTGGACCATAGAAAGCTATGTAGACAATTTTTGGTGTTAAGATTAGTTGATAATAAAAAAATTATGTTGACAGCCTTTTCAATTTATAAAATATTCTTCTTTTCAAATGGTTTTGTACTTGTTATGTTCTGGTTGGTCAAATTGCTTGTAATTTCATTAAGGATACAAATTCTCGTACAAAAAACGGTAAACATAACTAACACCCTGAGATAGTTTGCACATTGCAAATATTAGACTGAGGTACTCCTACTTGTAGTTTTTACTCTAGTACGAGATTATCAAGAGTCCATGTGACTATGAAACCATGGCTATTCATGCAACATGCTTAGAAAATCTTAAACAACACCGTATTTATACTTTGTTTAGAGTACTTAAACCTTAAATGGATGAGATCATAGATCTGGTAGTTAGGGCCACATTGATTTGGGTAGCTACTTCTGTAAATTATTAAAACCTTAATCAATATTATTGTATAGTCATGTGTGAGTTAATAAAAAATTGCAATTAACTTTAAATTTAACCTACCTACTAAGTGAACAAGTTAATGAAGGGGACATAAAAATAAAATGTTCGGAAATCTCATAGACTGCATTCAAATCTCTCTTTATATTGCCACTTACATTTGAAAGAAATGTTAGCTAATTATATATATATATATATATATATATAATTTGTGACAACAATATTTCAAAGGAGTAAGCTATCTACCCGACGATTTGCACTGGGGCCCACTTGACGCCGTCAAATAGACCCAAACTTACTACGTTACGCAGTGAGACCCAAACTTAGAATTTATATTCAGCTCTCTTTGCAGTTATATTCATGGTTGATTTGTTGATAATTGTGTTCTAATCTAATTTGTTGTTGAACAAGAAGATGATATATAAGAACTGAGATTAGTATATGAGTTGTTGCCCTATCTTTTTCAACGACCGCTGATATTTTTTGTTGCTATTGGATGCAGAAAATTTAGATAGGGCTGATATAGTTGCTGCTTTGGCAGCCTGTATGAACAGTTATATTTAACTGGATTGTGGGTTTTGTCCCAAATGGAACTCTGCCGGGGGAAGAAAATGGATGAGCCCACGTTATATTTAGCTTAGCAATGTAAAATAAAAATGAAAAAGAAAAAGAAACTCAGAGAGCTGAATATAAATTCCCAGTCAACAACAAACTAGATTTAGAATAGTAGAGAGCTGAATATAAATTCTAAGTCGTCCATTTTCTTTCCCCAGCAGAGTTCCATTTGGGACAAAACCCACAGTCCAGTTAAATATAACTGTTCATACAGGCTGCCAAAGCAGCAACAATATTAGCCCTATCTAAATTTTCTGTATCCGATAGCAACAAAAAATATCAGCAGCCGTCGAAAAAGATAAGGCAACAGCTCATATACTAATCTCAGATCTTATATATTATCTTCTTGTTCAACAACAAATTAGATTTAAAACACAATCTCAGATCTTATATATTATTATCTTCTTGTTCAACAACAAATTAGATTTAGAACACAATTGTCAACAAATCAACCATGCATATAACCGCAAAGAGAGCTGAATATAAATTCTAAGTTTGGGTCTCACTGCGTAACAGAGCAAGCTATCTATTTGACGGGGTCAAGTAGGCCCACTGCAAATCGTCTGCTAAATAGCTTACTCCTATTTCAAATGCCACTTACATTGGAAAGAAATGTTAGCGAGCATAGAAACCAAAGTCAAAGAACCCTGTCGCATTTGAAACCATAAAGCCAAAGAACCCTCTGGTTGGTTGGCAATATGTGGATATCAAGATTAGTTGGTTGGCAGGATGGGGATATTAAGATCGGTGGCATAAACCAATGATATCTGTTTCATACTACCAAAACCTTTTGGTTTGGTAACATGATTCTTAGATCAGACAGAAATCGATGCTTTCTATGTTATCCAACATTAGTCTAAACCGTCGACGAGGCAAGTAGCAATGGATCTATACTTGTTTTGTTTGGTTGGTCGAACTGCTTATAATTTCATTAATGATACGAATTCTCATACAAAGAGGGTAGGTTGAAACAGGTGTAGTCTGCTAAAAATCTCTGGATGCACATTGATGTAGGCTATTGTTGATTTCAAACTGAACATAGTCTAGTCCAATAAATCTCAATAATATGCACGAGCCAAACAAGTTGCTTGGCATAACAAGGAAACCCCATGCTTGTTAGAACAAAGAAGCCTCAAGTGGTTGACAGCCTTAAACACGCCAAAGGCAGCGGAGAATGGAAACTTGATGGTGGATAGGACGAAGGAAAATGCCATAAGACCGCTGGTTACTCTCTGAACCGCTGGTTCCTATCTGAACTGATTTGTCCCGCGACCCCAGAACACATTAAAAGAACCCCGAAAAACATAAAAAAGGTGCCCTTCCTCCTAAGCCCTAATCGAACGCTATAATGACGCTATCCAACTCGTAGACGTCAACGTCTATCAAGTGAATCTCTCTATTGATTTTCTTTTTAACTTTGACAACTAAATTTTTAAGGTAAATGTTCACTTCAATTGTTTACATTAAAAGTTAACCGTGGAATCCCATTTAAGGATGTTAAACATGGGACCCCATTTGAGGATGCTTGATAATGGTCTTGGACTCCCAGGACCCCAGGGAGTCGTTTTCTCAGTTTCAGCAGTCTAAACAGTTTTATAGCATTTCAATGCTGTATGAAATAATTGTACAGCCTTCGTCTTCAACGTCTCATGCGTTGAGCGTTGAGGGTTCTAGGATTGTATGACTAAAACATAGGAACTGAATTTTTGCATATATGAAAGGAGAAAATGCTTAGGGAACGAACATGTGTCGCTATTGAGATTAGCCGTCTCATTGTTACAATGGTTCAACTTAAGGGTACATTGTCCAAGTTGGCTAATCAACAATGTAAACTAAATGTTGAATAGAAAAAAATGGGCCTTGGAAGCAATTGAGCTAAGTAGATGGAACTTAGTGTAAGTGAGTAACAGGAATTGTTCCACGTAAAGTAGGTGACAGGAGTTTGTAGGCCATTTCGATCTTCAAGGTTTATATATTTTGGTTTATTTATGTGCCATTTTGCTATATTTTATAGACATAGGCAAACTTTGCATATTTACTCTCTAATGGTTTATATTTACATCGAGATACATAAATATATAACTTTTTCATTGAAATTTAAACATTTTATATTTTTTTATATATATTTTTTATACTACTGATTATTTTTACGTTTTTTCCCTAGTTCCAGTCTAGGTCAAAATTTTGGCTTTTCCAATTTTGGTTATGATGACGTCGATTTTAAGATCTAATTCAAATGTAGTATGATATATACACATTAAAATGCATTATAATAAATGTTACACTAAATACACTCTATCATCCTCACTTAATGGTCATAGGAAACAACACCAAACTTATCTCTAAACTTTTACAAACTTATCTGAACTAGCTTGGTGAAAATGTCTGCAATCTGTTCCTAAATTGCACAATATTGCAGCCCAATTTTCCACTCTCCACAAGTTGCCAGATTTAAAGACAATTGTAACACCTCGGTTTTGACCATGTTTGCATTAAATGTATATGATGTATATATTGTAATTAATCGTGGTGTGGAGCTAAAGGCTAAAATCCCTACCATGGATTATCATTTTATGTTCCGGCGATTAAAATCGTTGCCGATGGCATTTTGTGCTAGCCAGGCGCGTTATAATTATGGACACCATGTACATATGCATTTTAATTAAAATACCCACAACCAGCTATGTCAATGCAACCATAATGAGAAGGGGCATGATTTCCTAACGATAGGGGGGGGAATATTCAAACATTTGGGGCCAATGGGGAAAAGCCAAATGTCAGAGGGAGAACCCATCAAACTGTCAACTACCTTTCTTGTCTCATTCACCCAATCATTTATTACTGCCAAAAATTGGTTGGGTTGGTTATTGCATGGAATGGGCAAGGTATGACAACACAAAATTCGAATTGGAGAAGCCATCAGTTTTTGGGAAACACGTTTTAACTCCTTGGGCAAGCAAAAACCCAAAAACGTAGGCCATTCTACCATGCTTTCACGTTGGCATGTTTTCCTCACCATTTTTCCTTCACGTGAGCTCTCTCAAGCATCTAGAACTTCCTGTGCGTGTTTTCATTCTACGTTTTGGCTGTTGGCTTCATTTTCCCATGGATGAGAGGTAGTTTTGTAATGCCAGGGATTGGGTTGGTTTCCTCAAGTTTTTGGAGCTGTTGGTGCATTTTCCATTCACATTTTTATAGTTTCATGTGTTTTTACCATGGCTATGAAATGTTTTTGTTAACTTCTAGTGGCTGGGATCTCTGTTGGGCGTTTTGGTGTTGTTTCCACATGCCCACGGCGGGGAATTTCGTTGTTTAGTGTTGCCCAACGAGTGGGAGAACAGGGCCACGAATTTTGGGTGTTGTTGAGGTCGTTTTGGCCAAGTTAGGGCCATAAACGACTCTAGAATTCGAGTTGCTCAGTCTGAGCCATTTTAACCAATTGACATACTCGATTTGGCCTCTGTGGTGTGTTTCTCTTTAAATTCCAGAGCTGTGAATTGTTGTGTATTCTGTGGTTGTTGGTCTTTGGATTGTTTGGGAGTGGGAATGGAGTCTAAGTCTGCTTGATAAACCTAGTGTGTGCAGGAGCCTCACATACAGAGCTAGAGGGCTGACTTTCTTCTCTACACCCCCCTGAATAGCACTGGAAGGGAACTCATGGCCTAAAGGACTGTGCAGCAGAGAAGGGGATGATTCCTTGTGTTGGGTGTGTGTGTGGATGTCTTAGAAATCAGGCTAGCTCTGGTGCAGGTGTTCCTAGCTCTTCAGTGATCCCACTAACTTAGTAGCCAGTGTTTCTAGCTCCTAATAGCCTGATAAACCCAACTTTGTTGGCTTGGCTGAGTTGTGTATCATTGGCTACGTGTGAGCCTGCTAGTTTCCCCTTACTCCTTGTGGAATCATGCCCAGCTCGAGGGTGGCAGTGCTACTGAGATATTTGATGAGCACACTGGCCTATGGTTGGGTGGAACGTTGCAGCGACGTAGCTGGTTGTGGGACGAGCTTCTGTTAAAGATAAGTATCTATTGTTCATTCTATCTTTGCAATTGCATTTATTACTTAAATGAAATGATGAACATGTTGAAATGTATTGGATGATTGTGTTTGCTTCCGCTGTATGTTTGATGGTAATTTATGTATCTGTGTATGTTTATTTCCAATGCATTTTATTTTACGTTCATGGGGCTTAGTTGCCCGGATTGTCAGCATTATAGTCACGTCCTCTCGCCGGTAGAAGGGTGGGGACGTGACAGATTGGTATCATAGCTACTTGGTTGCAGCTTTGGACCTCTATGGGCCATGAAGAGAACTTATCAAAGGCTAGAAATGAATCTCTGTGGGTGTTCAGCCACAGCAGCAGACAGAAAAAAAATTTGAAAATTTTTCTAAGTGTGAAAACTCTTCTCTGTGTGGCGGATGAGAAACGTGAAGCGGAGCCGTAGCAGCGGCTGAGCTGACCGAAGCAGAGCCGCAACATCGGGTGCAAGTTAAAGTTGTCGCCAACGTAGAGGAAATTCCGGAAATTTCCCAAGTATGGAGTTGGCGGGTGAAAGCCTAAGTCCGAGCCGATATAGCGGCTGGAAGGGGCAAATCTTCCCGCAACGGCAGACGAATAACGAAGAAAAGAGTCGATATGTCAACGAGAAAAGTGAAGTCGGAGCCGCTACAGCGAATGAAAGTCGAAGATCTTTCCGCAACAACGGAGACGTCGACAAGTTTCTCTCGACGGCAGCGGATGGAAGTTCAAGTTCAAGCTGCAAGGGTAGATGGAAATTTGGGTTTGAGCCGATGAACATCGAGTGAGTGGAGCCGACGAGCATCGGGACAGGCAAGCCGACGAAGCAGTGGAAGGAAATGAAACTTTGAGCCGCTACGGCGACAGGCGAATGCTGAAGAGGAAGTCGCTACAGTGGCGGAATGAAAAGAAAGACCAAGCTGATACACGATGGACGAAAGTTGATGATCGAGACGCTACGGCGAACGAAAATTAGAGTTTAAGCCGCAACAGTGGCTGGCAGGAAATGAAGTTCGAGCCGACGCGTAGCGGAGAAAAGATAGAGACGGAGCTGACATAGCGGCAGCTAGAAAACGAAGACCGGGCCGCAACAGCGGCTGGAAACCGAAAGTTGAGCCGCTACGGCGACGGCTGAAAAAAGAAATTGTAGCCGACAGCGGCAGATGGAAGTCGAGGATCGAGCTGCTGTAGCAGGTGAAAGTCAAAAATATTTCCGATGCAGCGGATGAGAATTTTGAAAATTTTGCCGAAACAGAGAAATTCAGCAGGGTTTTTTAGTGGGATTTTAGGGGCCTGAAGGGTGAAAAATGGCAGCCTGTTTATGCACCAGATTGCACGAAATCGATGTATTTACAACAACAACAAAAAACGAGGGTGTTGCCCTTGACCCGCCCTGCAGCCACAAGGGGGCTAAAAAAAAATTGTAGCCGATAGCAGCGGATGGAAGTCGAGGATCGAGCCGATGTAGCGGGTGAAAGTCAAAAATCTATCCGATGCAGCGGATAAGAATTTTGAAAATTTTGTCGAAACAGAGAAATTCAGCAGGGTTTTTTTAGTGGGATTTTAGGGGGCCAAAGGGTGAAAAATGGCAGCCTGTTTATGCACCAGATTGCACGAAATCGATGTATTTACAAAAAAAAAAAACAAGTACGCTGCCTTCGACCCGCCCTGCAGCCACAAGAGGGCTAGCCCCCTTGACCCCCGTCGTCCCCTTTAGACAGTCGTTCTTGTGAAAAGAAAATTTTGTGTTTTGGGCAAGTTGTCAATGTGTGATTTTTCCAAGTGAAGGTAAGTAATGTATGATTCATGTGAATGTTTTGCAACTAACAATCGTGTTTACTAACACATTTTGCAAAGTTATAGTCACCTTCAAGATGGCAATATTCCACATAGTACACATCATTAAAGTTGGGTTTTGGTTCAGCCATGAGAACCTACAACATGAATGATGCACATAATCCCTATGAACATGAGGAAGATGTTATGGGTGAAAACATTCGAGTTGGAAATGCTGAGACAAAGTCTAATGGGAGGAGATTTCAAGATACTCCCCCAGATTTTGCAGCCACCATGAGAAGCCTCAGGGTGGAGATGCAAAGCTACAGGGAAGATAATGAAAGGTTGGTTAAGGATCAGGAGGAGCAAAATCAGATGAATGCAACCATGCTGCAAAGTCCAACGGATATTCAGAGGCAAATGAACTCTGGGGACCGGACATTAAGACTGGAAGGTAGTAAGAGCAGTACCAGAAGAAAGAAGAGATCTCCTAGTGAGTCATCTGACTCTAAAGCATCCACTGACAGTCCAAGCTCTTCATCTCATGGGAATGAGAGGAAGAGGCGTTACAAGAACCATTCACGTGATGAATTTAAGAAAGTAAGGCCTCCTACCTTTAATGGAGAGATAAAGAATGGACAAAAAGCTGAAGCTTGGCTTCTTGGGATGAGGAAATATTTCCAAGTCCAAGACTATTCCGAAAAGAAGAAGGCTAAAGTAGCCATCTTCAATTTGACTGGAAGAGCATCCATATGGTGGGAGCAATTCAAGTAAGTAAAGAAGATCAATGAAAGAAAGATTGTATGGAAGCAGTTCTAGAAGTACTTCAAGCAGAAGTACCTTTCCAACAGGTATTATAATGATAAAATTAAAGAGTTCCATGAGCTGAGATTGGGACAGCAAACCATGGCAGAATATGCAAATAAGTTCTTGGAACTTTTAAGGTATGGCAGGTACATCAAAGATGTAAAAGTGAAGATCCAGCGTTTCCTGAATGGATTGCCTCAGTCTTACAAGAACAGGATTGAGTTTTATGAACCTAGAACTCTTGAAGAAGCAATAAGGAAGGCTAAGTATTGCTATGAACAAAGCAAAGGAAAACCTGATTATCAGAAGACATGGAAGGACAAGAAGAATGAGAAGTCTAACCAAATAAAGAAAGGTTTTAAACCTTCTAACTTTAGGAATCAACAAAAGCAGCAGTCCCAAGTTGAGAAGCAGCCAGCTAAAGTGGTGGGAGAAAAGCCCGGAGAATCACAACAGAACAGAGGACCACTCCAATGTTGGAAATGTGGAGGACCCCACATGCGCAGGAATTGTCCACTTGAGAATGAGAATGCAAGGCCAACTTACAACATTCAAGAGGCAGAAACAGTGGGTCAAGTAGCAAGGGTCATCCCTAGGATTTATGCAAGACTGGAGGACCACTAGGGAGATCACCAGTCAACTGTGGTTGAAGTTGCAGGTAAGATTGTTGAGCAATCTGTTTCTATTTTGATTGACTCTGGTTCTACTCACAGTTACATTGCCCCTAGAGTAGTGAAGATTTGTGCTTTTAAGAAAGTAAAGCATATGAAATCTTGGTTAGTTCAACTAGCCACTAAAACTTAAAGGAAGGTTAGTGAAGTGGTAGATAAATGTCTGTTGGTCATGAAGGGATTGGTCACTTGTGTAGATCTGAATGTTCTACCACTTGGTTCCTATGATGTTCTCATCGGAATGGATTGGTTAGAAGCTCACAAGGTAAAGTTGGACTATTATAATAAGACCTTTGAGTGCTTGGATGAAGAAGGAAACTCAAGGATTGTCAAAGGCATTCCAAAGGTGATTTCTGTTAGGCAGATTTCAACAATGCAGTTAAAGAAGTTCTGTAGGAAAGGTTTCCAGTTGTATGCAGCTCATATTTTGGAGGCAACAGAGGATGAAACTCCTAGGTTGGAGGACTTTCATGTGTTGCAGGAATTCAGGGATGTGTTTTCTGATGAGATTCCAGGGCTTCCTCTAAAGAATGACATTGATTTCACAATTCAACTTGTGCCAGGAGCAGCACCAGTGTCCAAGACACCCTACAAGATGAGCACCCCAAAAATGCTAGAGCTAAAGATGCAACTGCAAGAGTTGTTGGAGAAGAAGTACATCGGGCCAAGCGTGTCTCATTGGGGAGCACCAATTCTGTTTGTGAAAAAGAAAGACGATACACGCAGGTTGTGTATTGATTACAGACAGCTGAACAAAGTCACGGTGAAGAACAAATATTCTTTGCCTAGGATTGATAACTTCTTTGATCAAATGAAGAGCAAAGGTATTTTCCAAGATTGACTTGAGGTCCGGTTACCACCAGGTGAGAATCAAGGAGGAAGACATTCATAAGACAGCCTTCAAGACAAAGTATGGACATTATGAGTTTGTAGTGGTACCATTTGGTCTCACAAATGCACCAGCTACATTTATGTGCCTTATGAATAATGTCTTCAGCAGGTATTTGGACAAGTTTGTTCTTGTTTTCCTTGATGACATTCTTATCTATTATAAGAATGAAAAAGAGCATGAAGAACATCTGAGATTGACATTACAATTGCTCAGGGAGCATCAGTAGTATGCAAAGTTGAGTAAGTGTGACTTTTACAGAGATAGGACTCATTATTTGGGTCACATTATCTCAAATGAGGGCATATCTGTAGACCCTGAGAAGATTGAGGCCATTATGAATTGGCCTACTCTGAGAAATGTGACAGATGTAAGATTTTTTATGGGACTTGCAGGATACTACAGGAGATTCATTGAAGGATTCTCCAAGGTTGCACATCCAATCACTTCTTTGCAAAAGAAGGGAATAAAGTTTGAATGGACACCGAGGTGTGAAGAAAGCTTCCAGCAGTTGAAAAATCTTCTCACAAGAGCATCAATCTTAAAGATTGCAGATACGAAAAAAGATTTTGCGGTGTGTACTGATGCATACAGTCAAGGACTTGGAGGAGTCCTTATGCAAGACAACCATGTGATATGTTATGAGTCAAGAAAGTTGAAGGAGCATGAAAAGAATTATGCCACTCATGATCTGGAGCTTGCAGCCATAGTACATGCTCTCAAGATGTGAAGGCATTACTTGATGGGTAGAAGATTTGAACTAAGGACAGACCATTGTGGTCTGAAGTATTTGTTCGATGAGGCTACTCTAAATGCTAGGAAAGCTAGATGGTTGGAGTTTTTATGAGTTCGATTTCGAAATCAAGCACATAAAAGGAAAAGAGAATAAGGTAGTTGATGCACTCAGCAGGAAGGTGCAGGAAATGTATGTGGCATCCATTAGTATTTGCCAGTCGAAGTTGAGGCAGCAGATTGTTAATAATATTGTTGGAGATGAGTTGTATGAGCAGGTAAAGGACAAATTGCAACAACAAAGCCTTGAGAAGAAGTATGAGGGATATGAATTGGAAGAAGATGGACTTCTTACTTGTAAGAACAAAGTCTATATTCCAAATGTAGCAGATTTGAGGAGAATGGTTATGGACGAGATTCACCAAGCTCCTTATTCTGGTCACCCAAAATATCAGAAGACAATTGGTACAGCTAGAAAGCAGTATTTTTGGCCAGGAATGAAAAAGGACATGGCTGAATATATTTTAAGGTGCATGAAATGTTAGCAGGTGAAGGTCCAGCAGGTTTGTTGCAGCCTTTGCCAGTTCCAGAATGGAAATGGGAAGTTATTTCCATGGATTTTATTACAGGATTGCCAATGACTTGGAGACAACATGATTCCATCATGGTTGTGGTGGACAAGTTGACAAAGGCAGCACGCTTTATACCAGTTAAGTCTACGCATAAGATTGATGACATTGCAAAGATTTTCACGAAGGAGATTTTCAAATTGCATGGATTACCTATCGCAATAGTCTTTGACAGAGATGTCAAGTTCACTTCCAATTTCTGGAATGGTTTGTTTGCATATTTGGGTACAAAGCTAAACTTCAGCACTGCCTACCATCCGCAGACTGATGGGCAGACAAAGCAAGTGAATCAGATGCTTGAAGACATGCTTCGCATGTATGTGATGGACAAACCGACCAAGTGGGAAGATTATTTACACTTGGTAGAATTTG
This sequence comes from Pseudotsuga menziesii, assembly GCA_001517045.1. Classification (NCBI taxonomy): domain Eukaryota; kingdom Viridiplantae; phylum Streptophyta; class Pinopsida; order Pinales; family Pinaceae; genus Pseudotsuga; species Pseudotsuga menziesii. The sequence goes on from LPNX011219002.1 coordinate 320,827, forward strand.
CCTATAACAATGGACAACAAGCATCCTTGTGGATGAGTCCATATGAAGCTTTGTATGGAAAAAGGTGTAGAACACCAGTGACATGAGATAATCCAGTGAACAGGGTTGTGCTTGGGCCAGAATTGCTCAAGGAAATGGAGCAAGAAGTTGTAAAGATCAGAAAGAATTTGAAAGCAGCTTAGGACAGACAGAAAAGCTATGCAAATAAGCAGAGGATGAACAGAGAGTTCAGTGTTGGGGATCATGTTTACCTCAAAGTGAGGGCGAAGAAGAGTTCCTTGAAGCTTGGAAGTTGTGCCAAACTATCACCTAGATATTGTGGGTCATTTGAAATGCTTGAAGAATAGGGCCAGTTGCATATAAACTTGCATTGCCTGCTAACACTAAAGCTCATAATGTTTTTCATGTTTCTTTGCTTAAGAAATATGTACATGATCCTAACCATGTGATAATTTGGGATGGATTCAAGTGGAACCCGAGGGAGGGTTCCAAATCGAGCCAATCTGCATTCTCGACAAGAAGGTCACAACGCTCTAGAACCGAGCCATAGGGCAAGTAAAGGTGCAATGGGATCACTACAGCCCTTAAGAGGCTACATGGACGCTGGAGGATGCCATGTGATTGACACATCCGTTTTTGTTCAATTCTGCGGAACACTGAGGCGATACCAGTGTAGCATTTTGTTCAATTTTGTAAAGCACCGAGGGCAGTGCTATTGAAGGGGAAGGGGAATGTAACACCCCTGTTTTGACCCCGTTTGCATTAAATGTATATGATGTATATATTGTAATTAATCGTGGTGTGGAGCTAAAGGCTAAAATCCCCACCATAGATTATCGTTTTATGTTCCGGCGATTAAAATCGTTGCCGATGGTATTTTGTGCTAGCCAGGCACGTTATAATTATGGACACCATGTACATATGCATTTTAATTAAAATACCCACAACTAGCTATGTCAATGCAACCATAATGAGAAGGGACATAATTTCCTAGCTATGTCAATGCAACCATAATGAGAAGGGACATAATTTCCTAAGGATAGGGGGGGCGAATATTCAAACCTTTGAGGCCAATGGGGAAAAGCCAAATGTCAGAGGGAGAACCCATCAAACTGTTAACTACATTTCTTGTCGCATTAACCCAATCATTTATTACTACCAAAAATTGGTTGGGTTGGTTATTGCATGGGATAGGCAAGGTATGGCAGCCCAAAATTCGAATTGGAGAAGGCATCAGTTTTTGGGAAACGCGTTTTGATTCCTTGGGCAAGCAAAAACCCAAAAACGTAGGCCATTCTACCATGCTTTCACGTTGGCATGTTTTCCTCACCATTTTTCCTTCACGTGAGCTCTCTCAGGCATCCAAAACTTCCTGTGTGTGTTTTCATTCTACGTTTTGGCCAGTGGCTTCATTTTCCCATGGATGGGAGGTAGTTTTGTAATGTCGGGGATTGGGTTGGTTTTCCTCATGTTTTTGGAGCTACTGGTGCATTTTCCATTCACATTTTTGCAGTTTCATGTGTTTTTACCATGGTTGTGAAGTGTTTTTGTTAACTTCTAGTGGCCAGGATCTCTGCTGGGCGTTTTGGTGTTGTTTCCACATACCCACGGCGGGGAATTTCGTTGTTTAGTGTTGCCCAACGAGTGAGAGAACAGAGCCACGAAGTCTGGGTGTTGTTGAGATCGTTTTGGCCACTTTAGGGCCATAAACGACTCTAGAATTCGAGTTGCTCAGTTTGAGCCATTTTAACCAATTGCCATACCCGATTTGGCCTCTTTGGTGTGTTTCCCTTTAAATTCCAGAGCTGTGAATTGTTGTGTATTCTGTGGTTGTTGGTCTTTGGACTGTTTGGAAATGGGAATGGAATCTGAGTCTGCTTGATAAACCTAGTGTGTGCAGGAGCCTCACAAACAGAGCTAGAGGGTTGGCTTTCTTCTCTACACCCCCCTGAATAGCACTGGAAGGGAACTCATGGCCTGAAGGACTGTGCAGCAGGGAAGGGGATGATTCCTTGTGTTGGGTATGTGTGTGGATGTCTTAGAAGTCAGGCTAGCTCTGGTGCAGGTGTTCCTAGCTCTTTGGTGAGCCCACTAGCTTAGTAGCCAGCGTTTCCAGCTCCTGTTAGCCTGATAAACCCAACTTTGTTGGCTTGGCTGTGTTGTGTATCCTTGGCTACGTGTGAGCCTACTAGTTTCCCCTTACTCCTTGTGGAATCATGCCCAGCTCGGGGGTGGCAGTGTTGCTGAGATATTGATGAGCACACTAGCCTATAGTTGGGTGGAACGTTGCAGCGACGTAGCTAGTTGCGGGACGAGCTTCTGTTAAAGATAAGTATCTCGTGTCCATTATGTCTTTGCAATTGCATTTATTGCTTAAATGAGATGATGAACATGCTGAAATGTATTGGATGATTGTGTTTGCTTCTGCTGTATGTTTGATAGTAATTTATGCACCTGTGTATGTTTATTTCCAATGCATTTTATTTTACGTTCATGGGGCTTAGTTGCCCGGATTGTCAGCATTATAGTCACGTCCTCTCGTGGGTAGAAGGGTGGGGGCGTGACAACAATGGGCATTCTCGTTATTTTCTGCTCATGAAAAACTGGGATTCTTGCCAACTTCAGCATACTTTGGTTATCACAATAAAGTGCAATTGTGCTAATTTGTTCTACTTGCAAATCATCAAATATTCTTCACAGCCACGTTATCTCACGACACCTCACAACTTGTATTTACTGCTGCCCTATATTCCACTTCCGAGTATGCATGCCACAATTTGTTGCACTTTAGTTATTCAAGAAACTGCTCTTTATACCAAGACTAAAAACATAATTTGTATCAGATGTCCTGTCATCAACTGAACCTGCCCAATTAGAATCTGTAAAACCTGTAAAAAAGAAAATCCTCCGTTAAACAGGAAAGACCTTTCCCAATTGTAGAAAGGGGGATGGGGCTTCCTCATGCTGGTTGATTTTGGACTTGAACCCCCACCATTTAGATGGAATCATTGGTTGTCAATTTTCCTTTAAAAAAACTGGAAAGATCTTTCCCAATTGTAGCAAGGGGAGGGGGGCCTCCTCTTGCAGGTTGATTTTGGACTTTAACCCCCACCATTTAGATGGAATCACTGGTTTGTGGGTCATTTTTCCTTTAAAACAACTGGACAAGGTTCCTCCTTATGATTGGACATTTAAGCACTGAGCAGTTGCTCTTACATACGGTAGCAATCTGAAAATTTAACAAACTAGTCCACTTCCATATGTTTGAGCTCTTGAACTCTCAGCTACTGCAATCATGTGTGATTAGAGTTTCCCATGTTAACTCTAAATTGGCCCCAGGCGTTCCAATATAATTAGGTCAATTGCCTGAACTGAGTAATTGCATGAGTTGTACAATTCAGGGGAAGATGAAGAGTACAGAGAAAGTTAAAGGAGGATGACATGCATGTTCAAGTTCTGATTGTTCGTAATACATATATATCAGATAGAATGAAAAATAGAAGCAAATAAAGAATGTTTCATTGATGTCAAATGCCTTATGGATGACTATTTCTATATTGTATAGAGGGGTCACATATTGCCAGGGTAAGATACCTAGATCAATCAGTTCCCTTGTTCTCCATGCGTATCTTTTTACAAAAATAGTGGCTGTGGAGTGTGGCAAACATAAGGCAATGGTTTGAACAACTTCATACTGATCTCAACTATCAATTAACTAAGATTAATTCTGAGCAGTACATATTTGATATCAAAACATGCAAAATCACTCACTGCATGCCTCCTGTATCTTTTTGTTATGCTCTAGTTTCAGACACCTTGAATCTTTGTTGAGTTTATTTAAATTGCTTCGATGATCTCTAAAAGTTGTTAATCTTTACTTTATGCATACTGCATAGAGCTTAATCGGCAACATTTGTTTCTAGAAGAACTTCGTATAGAAAGTAAGGAATAGTTAGTTTTATTTTTTGCTTTTCTTTTTGTTTTTATGGAACAAAGGAGTGTAATCCCATCGTTTTTCTTTCTATTAGTAATGGAGCAATGAACTTTAATTATCTAAATGCATTGAGCTTCTGGTTAATTGGTTTCCATAAAATTTTGGTATGCTTAGTTATGTTGCTGCTCCTAAAATGGCAGTTTTTGAGGATTTGGAGAGCAACCTGAGTATTATTCAGCAAAGATCTCCAATTATGAAGGTCTGTCTCTCATTCTCTTTCTGTGTGCATGTGTTTAGGTGTATTCAGGAGTGAGGACCTTTAGAAAAGTCCATGCCTGCATAAAATATATTTTGATTGAGTCATACATACTTGTGCTTCATGTAATAAGAAAACTGAATGCGTAAGATAATTTCTACTGCCTTGTGTTGGAAATGGTAGCTATGAATTCGCAAAACCATTTGAATTTGAATTTCTTGTTTATCTTTAAAGTTTTATTCTTTTTTTAAAGCTAGATATCCATTATGGAAGTCTTAAAAGGTTAAAAGTTTTACTCGGATTTTCAGTTAGTTGAGTGGGTGCAACTACACTGGTCTCTAGCCTCATAGTTTTTTACTTCTGCTTTGCCCAACACATGGTCCTTTCCTTCTTTTGGTGTCTTCTATGTCTTTCTTGGATAACATTTTAACATCTAGGAGTGTTCTAGACACTCACAGTTTTGTGGTCATTGATTGTACTCTCTAGTCCCATTGAACTTTTCATTGGTCATTTGCAGACATTAATAAAATTATCATGTTTTATCTTTTTTTTTCCTGTAGAAAAAACCTTGTATCAAACTTTATTTCCAGGTGAAATGGTTTTGATACATTCTGGAAGTATCAAGAATGACATAGTAATACTGTCAAAAGTTGACAAAACAAGTCTTCCTAATGATTAATTAATCAGTGGGAAAAACATCCCTAAGACTGTCAAAGACTAATAAAGAATTGTGGCAAGCCTTGAGATAAGTGGAGCGTCAAAACTGCAAAATATGAACGGCTGGAGGGTTGTCAGTCTGAAGGAAAAAAAAGCACTTGATACCACTATCATATAGGGAGGTTTTAAAATGCGTTAGAACAGAATCTGCCTGGAGGGAAGAGGGAAAGCACCCCTATTCTTATGCTCGGTTACTTCCACTAGGTCCTTCCGAAGATCTACAGTCTGCTGGGCCAATAAATTAACCTCCTTGTTCTTTTCACTATACACATGAGAGAAGGAGATGGAGGTAAAACTGCTTATTAGCTCCTACGCATTCAGGATGATATTTTGCAGCAGAAGGTTCCCATTTAAGTGCCTTCCCTGCACCCATGAGATGACTGAATTAGAATCCCCCAAAACTTGAAGGTCTTGGGTATTGCTCTCTTTTGGCCATTTTTAGAAGAAGATTAATTGCATGGAGTTCTTTCCAATTGTTTGTCCCTTGTCCCAGTCATCCTTTGAAATAAATCCAGTTGTCCTCCTTACAGTACAACAAACCACCTGCCCCACATTGTCCTGGATTGCCTTTGGAAGCATTGTCAAAAAACCCCAGGCCTTTGACTTGTCAATGCTGGGTTACTGCACTATTCTTTGTTTCAAAGGGCCGGGATACATTTTCATTTCATCATAGGTGTATTTATCCATATAGAAGACCTGAGGTAGGGATAGGTACGCCTCCTTGAAAATGGCCTTGTTCCTGGCATTCCCCACTGCCCAAGATATTACTGCAGGTAGGTGGGGGTGATCTTTCACTTCAGGACATTCCATCTAACTTTTCAAAGCTGTGATCGAGGACTCATCAGTCCAGAGGGTCCGACCAGCCATCAATGATAAAGCTGTATCCCATACTGCTTGCACAAACTGACATGAAACCAACAGAGCAACAAGTGGTTGACATCTTCTGAATTGTTCAACTTCATACATAGAAAGCAAATGCCAGGGCCTTGCCATGTCCTCTCCTGAAGCTTGTTCCAAGTGGGTATTTACTATTATATTAGACAGAGCAATCCATTGAAAAGATTTAACCTTAAGGGGGATCTTTAGTTTCCACACCACAGGTCACTGCCATTTCTTATCTTTTGGGTTTGTAGGAGGGAAAGCTTGTGTAAAATAATAAAATTTCTTTACAGTGTGGTCACCTCCAGCGGCTTTTGCTGACCAAACTAAAACATTGGGTTTATTCCTAAAAGCTTTACAGATGCTGTCATTGCACTTCTGAATGAGATCCATTCTTGAGCTTGGTTCCCTTGGAGGCCCATATCCTGATCTGTTAATCATTCTGAAGACCACACAGATACTCTGTTCATGTCATAGGTATCAGCTTGAGTAACAGAAACCCTATCTGTGAGGCTGAGATTCAAATCCTCTGGGAAAGAAAGAACCAGAGCTTTCCAGAAGAAAGAGCCATTTGTAATATTTTGTATATTTCTTTTCATGTGTCTAACCATTCCTCTAGGGACAGGTGCTCGTTGTACTTCTTTATAATGATCGTTTGCCATTGAAGTTCAGTGTGAATTAATCTCCAAATATTTTTTGCAGCAAGAGCTTTCCCAATTAAGTGGATATGCTTAAAGTCCCATCCTCTCGGACCTTTGGCTTTGCTATAGAAGTCCCCTTGACAAGGGAAATTCCATCTCTTTTCTTTTTCCGTCCATATGAAGCTGAGCATATTTTCCAAATTTTCTTAAGAAATAGCCTTGGGAATGTAGGTAGGGGAGTGCCAATACACAGGGATGGCCTCCAAGATTGATTTCACTGTAACCATTATGCCTTCCAACGAGAGACATTTATTGAACCAATTTCCAAATGTATGTCCTTTAGGCTTTTTTCAATCTTGTTGAAGGACAATTGCCAATCTTGATTCCATATTCATTTGGCTACATTTCATAACCTAAGATAGTTTGAATGACCTTATTGTGGAAAGGGAGAAGTCTATGGCATGTTGATGGAGTTCATTTCCATTCCTGTTGCTTTCCATAGAGGGATAGAATCAGATCGTAGAATTTTGCCTACCTTCTAATTCCATTCCCAAAAAGAAGAGCATCATCTACAAAGAGAGATGATGAAAAACTCGTTATTCTATTATACAATTCCATTATTTAAGAGAGATGATGAAAAACATTAAAAGAGTATGGTGAGAAAGAAATAAAACTTGGAAAATTGGATGAAACTTGCCAGAACAGGCTTTCACAACTTCCTACCCAATGATTCTACCAAACATAGCTGTCATGGGATTTAACAATGCACAGGAACCGCTTGCAAAATGTTTGAATACATTTACATTTTCATCAATGGCATTGGCATTCAACTAAATCAGGCAGTTGTCTCTGTCATTTAAAGCCCTTGCTACATCAATGAATCTACTGGCATCTTCATCTGAAACAGCACAAGGGAAAGACCTATAATGATGAACGAATTTATCAAGAGCTAGGAATGCCAAGTGTAAAACTGGAGAGTAGTCAAACATAGAAAATCACTGAGAAGAAACTCGTTGGGATTTTCTAGTGCCTCCTTCAGTAGATCAGATCTGACTGAATTTTGTATGGGTTGAGTTGAAGTCACCAGAATCTAGTAAGCCACATTCACCCCATCTACCTCTACCGTGGATTACTAAACTGTTGTCCATCCCGAGCCTCCAATCAACCCCCAAAGCTGAATCTTGAAGGGAAACTGGCTGTCTTATTGACAGGGAAATTGCACTTCTTACTGACGAGATTTCCATGAATGGAAAATTGTCCTAGTCGTCTGCCGAGGTTTCCTTCAGGCCCTTTGCACCTTTTGGGGCTCTTCATGATCAGTAAGAGTATAACATTAACCAGGATAGTTGGAATGTGGGGTATTGTGGGACTGTGCGAGTGGGTGACAGGGTGTCACATGGACTTCGCAAGAGATACAATTTGGTGGATGGGGCCCGCGAGTCTGAATTCACTACACATAATAGCATGGTAGTTTGGCTGGAAAACGATAAGAATGGCGCAAACAGTGACAACGTCAATGGCTTTGCTATTAAGAATACGTGAATAGGAGGTCTTCGTTGTTGAATTTCTGCTCCATTTCTCTGTAAATACCCTCCTCCATATCTAGCGTGAAACGCTTCATGCAATTGACCACTTTGCCCTCCCAGAAAATTATGGAATTGCTTGCTAATACATCGCAATTCTCTAGTCTCCCTCTCGTGTTCAGCTCCAAATTCAAGAGTCTATCGAAACTGCACTTGTCCACAATTCTCTGTGCGTGTTCTTCCATCAGCGTAGGAGAGCAGCCCAAGAAAATCCCTATCCTTTTAACACAACCACATCTATTAATGGCGTTGACAAGGGTTTCTTTAGGCCCAATAAAGTCTCGGGTGTCGTGGTGCCATTTCTGTTTGAGGTCGAAACTTCAGCGGCAGGACAAACACGTGGCTTGAGATAGACAGTTAATGGAAAATGATGCATGGCAGAAGGCGGTTGGGTAGTGTTGAGGCCTGGAAAATCGCAGGCGGCAACAGTGAAGGATTCTCCCCAATCAGCGTTCCCAACTAGCCCGCTGACTGTTTGGTATAGGGAATCCGTCCGGTTTGCGGTCCGGCCACCGTAGGTCAAAGTAACAACGAGGGTTTACCGGTTGCGGCCCGGTCCACCGGAATTTGTATTTTTTGACTGAAAGGGAATGATATGCACGTGCCTAATTAAATGCAGGCTAATTTAAATGCAAGGAGCGGTCACAAAGTGCTGCGCAGGTTCTTACCTCTCGTCTTATGCTCGCAAGCAAACAAACCAGATACGAATGGAAATGACTAATTATCTAAACT
>LPNX011219022.1:0-30299 GCA_001517045.1 Pseudotsuga menziesii
GAAAGAGCCACCTTTTACTGGCGGCGCGATTCTCAGAATCGCGCCGCCAGTAAAAGGTGGCTCTTTCGCGGCCAAGGGAGCGGATCTCCGCTCCCTCCTCCCTTGAATCGCGCCACCAGTAAAGGGTGGCTCTTTGGCGGCCAAGGGAGTGGATCTCCGCTCCCTCCTCCCTTCCCCGCCTCCTCCGCCCATGCTTCATTGAATATATATAAAGTATCGGTTAGTGTAAATAAAATAAACCACAAAACCTTTACACGGTTAGTGAAGTTGAAAGTTTGTACATTATAAAAACTTTTGACATAATAGAAATACTATCCCTCATGGGTCTCTAGTATTAAAAACATTAGTACAAAAGAAACCGCGGAATGCCTAAAAAACTAAACACGACCATAATCTGAGTAACAAAATAAGTTTAATACACTACTGTCGACACAATCGAAGCATTGTTTCCCACCTCTAAAACTTTTATAAAGCTTAAACGTTGCACAAAACGAATTTGAAGGACACAAAGTTACTTTAAGCCTCCTACATAGTCAGTGCTTAAATTTAGCCATGAGAACAAGCTTTTACCATATAGTTAAAAGGGAAGAGATATTAAATCTTACCCGTGCCCTTGATTTGCTTGACAATACTTCTCCGAAGAAGATGATAATCAGTCGCACCTGCAACATAACGTTTCAATATTAAATAGAGCGCTATTAAAAATTTTAAGTGAAATTGTTATCAAAAACTTGAAATAAGAACAGATGATCATACCCATGGCTGCTCAGCTTCTGAGCCTTTGAGAATAGTAGTGTTAAGGGACGGGGTGGGGAAATTCGTTTCCTCCATCATTGGTTGCGCAAGGTTTCCAATACCACTCCAAGGTCGAGACACTGACGTCAAAAAACCCTCAAACCGGTTTTGGACATGTCAACTCGATTTACGATGAACATTAAAACTGCTAGGGTCTTAGTACCATTAGTTATGAATCCTAGTAGGGTCCATAGTACCATCACATGGATGCACTTAATGTCTGCTCGATTTATGTTCTAATAGCTATTACGCGTTATAAAATTAATAGCTATTACCCTCGAGATCAAGCGATGGGCCTGATGGATTCATTTTTCGGCTGCAGCGATAATGTCAAATCCAAATCACATGTAATATATGTGTAGTTTCCTCCATTTAAAAAAAACAAATACCCATCCATTCAACCGCCACCAATTAATAGCTATATTCAGTGAAGCATGGGCGGAGGGAGGCCGCGAAGGGAAGAGAGAGTGGAGCTCCGCTCCCTTGGCCGCCAAAGAGCCGCCCTTTACTGGCGGCGTGATTCTCAGAATCGCATCGCCAGTAAAAGGCGGCTCTTTGGTGGCCAAGGGAGTGGATCTGCTCCCCTCCCTCTTCCCTTCGCCACCTCCCTCCGCCCATGCTTCACTGAATATAGCTTAACGTTGAAATCCCTTGCTGGTTCAAGTGTGTTTATTGCAGAAACAAAAGCATAGAACATGAATAACCTATTCCTATTAAAATGAAACTAATTCTTTCATGACTCCTATGCTCCAACTATGAAGGGGTATGTGTCCCCAGTTCTCTGGTTACATATCCACCAGTGGATCCTTCCGTTCGAGCGTACCCAGGTGCAATTCTAGAACCACTAGTTAGAGATCAAGATCCAAATGCAATACAAAGGGTAATATCCTCTCTCGCACCATCATCGGCATCCTAGAAAGAAGCATCAATTATAAAAGTGAGGAATCTCTCTGTCGAACTCGAATTAAAGCTTCACCTTTCTTTGTGTAAATGCCATTCTTGATCCTCCATTTTTTTCTTCACGTACATCTACTTCAACTTGGCGAACAACCCGACATTGAGAACTACTACCCTCATTATCAATCGACGTTGCAAAGTTCCAAAATTGGCAATTAACTCAATGGAACAAATTAAGAACTTTAGAATATTGCATAACTTCCAATTAGCCGTTGGATTGAACAAATTAGGAGTGTGTGAACAATACATACCTTACGCAGAGTTTGGTAACCAGTTGGGTAAGTCACAAGAACTTCAGGAACTCTTTCGAGGTTTTGTTTTACGTCTACCATTTTCTGCCCTCTCATTCCTACAGGCAATTTCAGAATAATACCTCAAAATATTTAGAAAACTAATAATACTAAAGAAAAATAAATAATGTGGGCTAACCATAATGTAAAGGATTGTTAATTTAGCTTAGTACAAGAGAACTGTGGTATTCATACATTGTGTCTCGAATTGTTTGTCCACTTCTCAGAAAATAATAATAGAACAAAATCAATTTCTAAATTTTAATCGATATTTTTAACATAAATGCCATATCCAACCATAATTTTTTTAATTTTTTTTATAGAATTGATTGCCTAATACATACTTGACATTATATTATGCAAGTTCAAGTTCCAATCACTAGTTCCATAATCTTCATGCTTGTGAGGGTGACCAAGCATGGTATGTAAGGACACTGGAAGTTTCAACCAACATCATTATATATTTTAATCATGTACATAATTATTAAAGTCGACGTATACATACTTTATCTATCTAGATTTGAATCTAAGATCTTCCTAAACTAAAAAAACAGTTTTAAGTTAAATAACTTAATGACAATCAAAACTATATATTTTTAAGTTAAATAAGTTATAAATTTAGACTAAAGGTGAGTGACAATTATATATATATTTAAATTAAATAAATTTTAAAAAGGTAGTGACATTTATATGTTTTATGGGGTCGAAAAAAAATAAAACTAATTTAACACATTCTTAAATGTCCTCAAACTTGAACATTACTAAACTACCTTGATCTAAATATTTGGCATAACTTGAATTAGTATCTATTTGATCTAATAGAAACACATATCTTAGATCCATATATCCATAGTAAAAATGTAGCTACTTTGATTCTCTCTTATGAGAGGAAAAAGCCTAAAGAGAACCACATCTTTCATATTCATATACCAATAGCATAGATAAATAACTATTTTGATTCTCTTATGAGAGGGAAAAGCCTAAGAAAAAAAAATATCATATATCCATAGTAAAGATCCAGCTACTTTGGTTCTCTCTTATGAGAGGGAAAATCCTAAACAAAAACACTTAAATTAGATTAATAAGATAGTATATTAGTATATATAAACAACAACACTTATATTAGTATGTTAGGTGTATCTTAATAAATTTGGCTTTATTTACATGAATATGACGTCATTAAATAATGGATTAGTATAACAAGCTATTGCGATTTGTATAATGAGTGGATCCATGACAATACATTATATCATTTTTGTAAATATAATTTTGTTGGAGGATTTAGGGGGTTAGGGGGCGGTGTTTTAAATTTTGTAAATGTAGTGTTGTCGGGGCGTTAAGAGCAAGGGAGTGTTTAATTTTTTTTTTTAAATGTAATTTAATGGGGGGTCACGGGGTTAGGGGTTTATTTTTTTATTTTATTTTATCTAGTCCTTCATCTCGAGAAAATATAGGTTCTAATGGTGTGTGAGAATCCATGGATGAATTCAAAAAATTTCACATGAAACATTTTAGATGTTTTTTATTAGTATGATGTTTGTAATTGAAACTCTAAAGGATTTTTTGATAATTTATATGAATACTTTGTTCTTGTAGGATCTCATATATGATTTCATTATGAATGACAACATAATTTGTTTGATTTTAAATGGTTAGACTCGTGAAATTATTTATGAAATATATATTTTTGTTTAATATGCAAGTTTCAAAAAAATTGTAATGTATCTCTTGAAGAATTTTTTTTTTTCCAATTTAGGGGTTGGGTTCAGAGTTTTTGTAAACAACAGTATGGCATGTTAGGCCATGGCTCTATTTTTTACCCCGAAAAAAAAACCGAGTATACTGGTATCAACGATTTTCTATTTGGGGGGTGTTTTTGGTGTTTTTTATGCAAAAATCATCATTTTTATGGCTAGAGTTCTCGTTCTTAGTATAAAGTTCTCGTTTCATAGTATAAGTGGTTTGCAGCTCTTTCTGGGCAAGCTAAGTGCCCTTTCTCTGTTTGAAAATCTTTTTGGATTTTGTAAGCTAACCCATGGCGAAAGTCAAAGGGGTTTCAGGCTGCTCGTTCACCAAGCCTGCCGAGTATTTTTTTATGGCAACCCACTCATTTCTACTTGAAGGTTTTCAGAATGGATATAACTATTGTATTTAAGCCAAACCTTTGAGTTTTGTTTTTGAGGAAAGCTCTAATCAATAAACTGTACATAAGGGGTTTACTTGTAATTAAAAGATTTATGGTCATGAACATTTTAGCAGGTAGTGACCTTCATTATAAAATCAGAGCAATTATTGACTTGTATTTATATAAAGGTTTCTTTTTTTTTCATTCAAGCAAATAATTAGTTTCCAATTAAGTGTCAAACTATTAATTGCGAGATTGTTCTCTATGTTTAAATTTTTCTCAAACCCTAAACTTAACATCCATCCTATTGCGCATTCTTTGGGTTTATACTTAATAAATACATTGTTAAGGTTCAAAACCATTTGTTAGTTATTAATAATAATGATGAATAGATTTTAATCTCTTTACTCTTAACATTTGAGTTGCTATTAATTGTGTTTGGAGGAGTACTCAGAATGTGTAATATAGAATGTGTAATATCTTCCATGCTTGTAATCAGTTTAAATAAAAGAAAATATTTAAATGTGCCAAAAAAATGGGAAGCTTAATAAAAATAAAATAAATATCAAAATAATTTCTCAACATGTTTAAGCTTTCATTTTAAACCAACTAAATCACATAATTAAAAAAAATAATTACATGATAAAAAAAATCTCACACTATTAAACACAATTACTATTGGAGAAATCGCATTTTTTTTTAAATCCTCGAATAATTTTATCTTTGGAGAAATATATACAAAAATGTGTTGATTCCTATTATTTTGGTATTGCTTTTTAGATTTGTGTTTACTTTTGTTAATGAATTATCTAAAATCTTTATGTATTTTTATAAATTATTTAAATTAACATTTTTCACAAATTTAGTTTTTTATATTTGTGAAAGATTTTCATTGGGTTATAAACATTTGTATTTATTAATCTAACTTTTTATTAAGATTTTTTTAAATGAAATTAAAATTCAATTTCTAATTTTGATAATAATTATTTTATAAATATGTATTTTTTATCCATCTTAATAGTGGTTGTACCAAGCGCCTAGAGGGATCAAATCTCAATTTTTTTTCCTTCTATCAAATCCAATACTCACCCATTTTGTTGTTAAAATCATGATGTTGCCATGGATTATCGTGTTACGAGGTATCCCTGCACATTATTGCACTCATTTCATCATATATTTGTGGTAATTAATATCATATTGTTACATGGCACTATATTAATACTCTTATTACCTGTGCAAATCAATTTGTTACTTGCCCAAATTAGTTCCATATCCCCAAAAATTAATTGTTGCACTAGATGGAGCATGTATTTATACAAATTCTTGTAGCATCTTGAAGCATAGGAAATGATAATATTGTTGGGGTGATCACCACTGAAGGTAATGTTTGTATTAGGTCATTAATTGCGTAACTTATTAATCCATATTGTTGCAGTTTGTGCATCCATTAAAAATTATAATATTGTTGCAGTATTATTTGCATTACAATGATATATTTTGGGTGCATTACAATGATATCCACGTAGCTCACTTATTATTTGCATTAAATGGAGAACTCATATATACAGTTTTAAACAACCCAAACTCAAGTTTCAACATGATAGTAATGTTTAAATATGATTATAATATTTGAATGTTTTAATATTTATGGTTTTAATATTAATGGATTATTACAAGGGACTTAAAGAAAGGATTTAAATAGGATTTTGAGTAGTTAATGTGATAGAGTGTCTTGAAATGAAAAGTTTGAGAACTCCAGGGTGAAACATATTAATTATTGCTAGTGATTTACAATAAAAGTCAATATTTTAAAATAAAAAAATACTTTTAAAAGTTTGAAGAATCACAGAATACTAGTACTCTTAAATATATTTTGAAAAGTTTGAAAAAATCCAAAACAATGATTAGAGTGGTTTACTTAACCTAAAGCAATTGATTTTTTTAAATTTAACTTTAAAGTGATATTTGTAATGTCATGTTAGTTTTTAAAATGTTATAATGTGAAAATGACAATCTCTGAAAATTTTATCTATACATATAAAATTTTAATAAGAGCATAAACTTATTAATAATATAAAATGATGAGAAAAAATAAAAGCTGTTAATTTAAATAATTTATAAAAATAAATAAAGATTTTAGATATTTCATTAACAAAAGTAAACACAAATCTAAAAAGCAATACCAAAATAATAGGAATCAACACATTTTTGTATATATTTCTCCAAAGATAAAATTATTCCAAGATTTAAAAAAAATGCAATTTCTCCAATAGTAATTGTATTTAATAGTGTGAGATTTTTTATAATGTAAATTTTTTTTTTTTTAATTATGTGATTTAGTTAGTTTAAAATGAAAGCTTAAACATGTTGAGAAATTATTTTGATATTTATTTTATTTTTATTAAGCTTCCCATTTTTTTGGCATATTTAAATATTTTCTTTTATTTAAACTGATTACAAGCATGGAAGATATTACACATTCTGAGTACTCCTCCAAACACAATTAATAGCAACTCAAATGTTAAGAGTAAAGAGATTAAAATCTGTTCATCATTATTATTAATAACTAACAGATAGTTATGAACCTTAACAATGTATTAATTAAGTATAAACCCAAAGAATAGCCCTCGAAGGATCATAACAAATTTGATGTTAAGTTTAGGGTTTGAGAAAAATTTAAACATACAGAACAATCTGGCAATTAATAGTTTGACACTTAATTGGAAACTAATTATTTGCTTGAATTAAAAAAAAAAACCTTTATATAAATACAAGTCAATAATTGCTCCGATTTTATAATGAAGGTCACTACCTGCTAAAATGTTCATGACCAGAAATCTTTTAATTACAAGTAAACCCTTTATGCACAGTTTATTGATTAGAGCTTTCCTCGAAAACAAAACTCAAAGGTTCGGCTTAAATACAATAGTTATATCCATTCTGAAAACCCTCAAGTAGAAATGAGTGGGTTGCCATAAAAAAATACTCAGCAGGCTTGGTGAACGAGCAGCCTGAAACCCCTTTGACCTTCGCCATGGGTTAGCCTACAAAATCCAGAAAGATTATCAAACAGAGAAAGGGCACTTAGCTTGCCCAGAAAGAGCTGCAGCTCTTAGCACAATCACTCGAGGGTTTCAATGGTTTCCAAGCCTCTGTGGCAAAATGAAAACAAAGTCAAATCCTGAATTAAACAGTAAGGATATGTCTGAAAGGAGTTATAGCAGTTTAAAAACAGAGCAAGTATGGTTGTCTTACCTTATTCATGCTGCAGAATTTTGGATTTTGAATGAAATGATATTATAAACAATTTCTGAAGATATAATATATATAGGTTACTATACAATGCCCAAACATGAATGTTCGGAGAGTGTATAAACCAACTGATGAAATACCCTAACCACATATATTATTGATAGAAGCCTTCAAAGATTGCATTGCAATGCAATTGCATTCATTTTTCACAACATTTTGTCATGAATGAATTAAGATCCGACATGAGCCTTGACGACATCTTTAGGTTAAAAAACAGAAAAAAGACATGGATGCCCTCCTCGTGGAAGAGAAGCTCAACGTCTTTCTGAATGTTCCTCAAATTCTCTACATATCTGCGCTGCCAATCCTGCAGGGCATCATGGCCGCCCACCACGACCAGCGTTGGGGGAAACGGATGAGCGGAGCTATCATGAGCAAGCTGGGAATTCGACCCCATTACATTGCAGGCGGGATAGTCCCTGTTGGCGCCCACTGGAAGAAACGCCTTCCAATGCCAGTCGGAGTTGTTGATATTGACCATGGGAGCCCGCTGAAGCCTGAGCTCGGAGGGCGTCCTCTCCTCCCCGCCGAAGAATGGATGCAGAAGCACATGACCCACTATTCTCACAGTACCCTTCAACGTTATATCCTTCTCCGCTGAGACCCTGCAAGCCACATGATGAGCCAGGTTCCCGCCTGCGCTGTCACCCATCAGAAAACAGCGAGATAGATCTGCATTAACCGGGAGATGGGGTCGACCGTAGCCCGAGTCGAGCCATGTGATGGCACGAAAGCAATCGTCGCACGGAATGGGGTATCGGTATTCCGGAGAGCGCCTGTAATCCACAGAGATTACTATAACTCTGCACCTCCTGGCTAAACGCCTGCAGAACATATCGTATAACAGAAAATGGGGAGAGAAGCTAGTGAACCCTCCTCCATGGAAGTAAAACACGACAGGAAAGCTGGAGCCCAACTCCTCTTTCTTTCTCGCCTCCTCCAGCAGCTTCGAATCTCCCTCGACTGGCAGGAACAAGCGAACCCACACTCCTGTCTCGGCATCGATGGTGACATCCTTTGTGGTCCCGCGTCTGGGCATGCTATTGGCAGGGATTTTGAACTCTAGCAAGTTCGTCAGCCACCGGTTATCGATAGTACGTAAAAACGTTAATGCATTTACGTTCTCCAGGGGCGGACGGCGGTGGCAGCAGGACGGCGGTGGCAGGACGTCTCACAGGGCGGTCGGGAGCGGGCCGAGTTTTAAAAATTTCCATCAACTAAGGACGTAGGGACCCACGCCAAGTGGCTTATCCAGCATGAACGTACATGCTGGATAAGCTCAGCAGGCAAGGAGTACAGAAATTTCAACTCTTGTATGGATATGAAGAGTTTGTGCAGCTTCTTAGAACATCTACATTTACATTTCCAGAAAATTTAATTGTTGTTCGATTCATATATGTTGAGGGATCCACTCATCCCTATGAATATCAAATTATCTGGAATTCTATATTTACATGGTATCAGATCAAGCAGCATCTAGAAGACAATAAGTATAATTTCATTTTCAGGCATGATAGTATCACTATTTTCAGGCATGAATTAGCTAATACTAATACTGATCTTTGCGTAGCAGCGGAAGCTGAAGCTAATAGTTTTTTATCTTCGCGTAGCAGCGGAAGCTAAAGCTAATAGTGTTGATCATCGCGTAGCAGTGGAAGAAGGTAATAGTGATCTTGATCTTCGCGTAGTAGTGAAAGTGGAAGCTGAAGCTAATAGTGATAGTGATAGTGATGATCTTCACGTTGCAGCGGAGGGGTTGCCAGAATTTGCCAAGAAAGTGAAAACGGTGATGATGATTGCTCAATCTGTTATGAAACGTTTTCCTGTGAACAACTTGCAAAACAGTTGCCATGCACACATCTCTATCATTCAAAATGCATTCTCTTATGGTTTTGCTGTCAAATCTCATGTCCACTGTGCAGGGATAATTATGAGCCCCAGCTTAACCGACGTTAGGCATAATTTCTTCATGATACGATAAGAGCCTGACTGTTTATTTTTTATTTTTAATGTTACATTTTCGAGAGAGTCGCCGGAGTTGTATCACAATGAGAGTCATGACTAAAATTGGAATCTGGTGTATTCAATGGCCTTCTATGGCCAATGTTGTTTGTTGTATTCAATAGTCTGTGTGTTGTACTCCACGAGTAGTGAAGAATAATCAACTGTAAATATGTAGGTACATATGAGATATTCAATTCCTCGGACGTGACTCGGTCATTCTACCGACAGCTATGGTCCATTTAAAATTTATATATATATATATATATATATATTGGATGCCTGGTTGATGTAAGAAATTAGTAGAAAATATCGTTTTGTTTTTAGCAATTTCCAGTGTTTAGAATGTTACCCTCTCTACCCAGGTTCTATTCTTGTAAGTGACATGATGCTCTTGTGGAGCCCTTTGTAATAAATGTTGTGAATGATGAGCTGACCATACCTTGATTCAGTTTGAATATCAAGTATTAAAATTTTCAGTGGAGTAGCCCTCTAACAAATGATGAACCACATTTAAAAAAAATAAAAATTTCTAGTGTTTTCGATGTCATAAGTTCATGTTGTAGTGCATCATTAAAATATGTTATACCGAAGTTTTTGGTAACATTTTCCATGCCCAATAAGAGCGGGAAATAACATGGAATACCTCTAGCTAACTAGTAAAGGAGGGTATCTGCAACAAACAGAAGGATATTTTAATAGACTAGATGGATATATACTCGACATATATTTTTCACACTACACTTAAAATTTTGTATAGAATAATAAATGAGTGTAAAATATAGAAATGTGGCTAATAATATATATATATATATATAATTCTGATTGATGATCACATAAAATAAAACATAAAAATTTTAATTTTTTTTGTTTTTTTATTACTCTCCACTACGTTGGATGGCCATTGGAGATTTTTTTAATAATGGATTATTAGGAAAGCTAATTAGTTCTCAAACTATTTCATTTAAAGAAATATTGGAATCTATTTAGCAAGATTTATTCTAAAACATTTGAAATCAATTAAATGCACAATGTTTTACTATTTCTCTGAATTGTTTTAATTTTAGGTGTTATGGTAAGCTTAGAAAAAATGACTTGGCATTGCAAAATCAATGTAGAAACTAGTGGTGTATACTTGCGATCTTATCCTTTGAAAAATATACACCAAATATTTGCATGTATCACCTTGTTGGTGTGTGATGGAGGTTCACAAATAAAGATGCTATTGAAATAATAATAAGTACAGAAGAGATTCAAAGAATATCATATTTTTATTATATAGTAAAGTGTTTTTTATATTTCAAATCTTGAATTCAAATTTGTGTAATTGATTAATTTGATATTATGTACATTCTAGTCTCTCTGACCTCTGTTCGATCCATCACCTCGCATGCTCCTATAGTTTTCCGCGGTTCCCAAGATATATCCATTGTGAATAATGTTAATAATTTAGATACAAAAACTAAGAAGAAAACACATCATAGACAAAAATCTTAATGTGGTAAAACACCATAAGGGGAAACATCCATACAGGCAAAGTATTGAAGCTCATTAATGAAGAACAAGGGATTACATGGCGAGCCTCAGCCTCTATAACTACAATTACATTATGTATCCCAACCTTGCACTATATACTTCATGAAATAAGTTACATGAGTAAAATCGTTGTTGGTTATGCCTGTTATAAAAACTTCCCGTAAACACATTGGTTTAGCTGCCATTACTAACAATTCCACCTGGACAAAAAAAAAATTCTAATACTTTGTCCAAGACTATTCATCACCTTTTTTTCAAACCAAGAGAATTTACGCACATCGTAAATTCTCTAAAAATGTTGGTTTTGTAAACATATCTGAACAATTTTCTTGTATATGAACCTTTTTTAGATCTACTCCACCTTCAATAATGGCTTGTCTTACAAAATGATCCTTTACATCAATATGTTTAGTCTTACTATGATAATTAACAAGATTTGTAGCCAAATGTATAGCACTTTGACTGTCACAGAACACAGACACACTATTTAGCAACCTTCCAATTTCTGTAAGCATGCCTCTCAGCGAAATTGCCTCTTTGAAAGCATGTGAAGAAGCAATGTATTCAGCCTCTGTAGTGGATAAAGATATTGTTTCTTGAAGCTTTGACATCCAACTTATAGCTCCATGTGCAAGAGTAAATACATAACCTAAAGTAGACCTTCTCTTGTCCAAATCACATGTGAAATCTTAATCAGCAAAACCAGATACATAATCATTGTTATTATTAAAGGTGATACAATAGTCACTTGTGCCTCTTAGGTACCGAAGCACCCATTTCACTAAATTCCAATGTTCTTTTCCTAGCTTTTCCATGTACTTACTAGAAACACCTACTGCATGTGAAATATCTGGTTTAGTACACACCATTGCATACATTAAACATCCTACTGCATTGGTATATGGCACACGAGACATATAATCCTTTTCTTCAATACTACTAGGACATAAACCTGAAGAAAGCTTAAAATGGGAAGCAAAAGGAAAATTCACAGGATTTTCCTTATTCATTTCAAATATTACAAGCACTTTCTCAACATACTTCTCCCGTGAAAAAATAAGCTTGTCATTTCTTTTGTCTCTGTGTATTTCAATACCCTAGATTTGTTTTGCAGCTCCAAGATGCCAATTTGTTAGCTCTTCAGGAAACTCCTCTAAGTTGCAGCTCGAGGATGTCTGGTAACTTCAATGTTTTTAATGGTTTTCTAAATGGATCAAGTCAGATGACCTAAAGGACCTCACACGCTCAAGACATGCATAAAACTCAATCAAAAGATAAGGCTTCTAACCACCAATGTTTAGAGGGTTGATAATAAGGTACATAAATGTAGAACTTACTATGCTGGCAGATTCATACATAAAGCAATCACATATGAATGGCTAATGATAACAAGGAAAGGTACTTGAAATTCAAATCATCAACAAAGAGATAGGATGGAAGCTATCTAGTATTTAGACAAAAAGAATAAACCTGAACCAGACATTCAAGCACGAGTACAGGAGAGAAAAGAAATGGAACTTGAACATATAATGGCAAAAGAGATTATATTAAATGATGAATAACATGAGAAGCTTGATAACAATAAGGGTCTAAAAATATCTGAAGTTGAACCCTTGCTTCAACATAAGTCTTAGGCTTTATAGCCTTTACAAAATTTATTTCATATCCTTAAAAGTTGGATCTAATTTACTAAAAATAAATAAAATAACTGTTTTTTGCAAAATTAGGTCAAAAAACCCTAATTTAAGTGCTAACCTATCTAACTCTAACACTTGTTCACTCCTTGAACTCGTTGATAACTGTAGTGATCATTGAAGTAGAGCTATGACCTGTTATATGACAGATAAGTCATGGTTTTTCAAAAGCAGGTAGGGTTTGTTACCCTTTTCACCTTGATGGCACCCTCAAAACTGGAACAAACCCCTTCCACCGATGCCTTTAATCAATTTTCATCTACATAATTCACCCCTGAGGTGTTTGTACCCATCAAAATTGGTTCTGTGTGGAAGCATGTATTTTTTCACCCTTTTGTGCTTTCGGTGGTTAAGGAAACAAAATTCTGGGCATGTAAGCTGTCGAAAGCTCTACTTTCAGTGGCTAATGACCAGCTGCTGCGTTTTCCTACGCCACCGAAAGCTTTGTTTTTTGCAAAATTTAATTAGTCTTTAATCA
Source organism: Pseudotsuga menziesii (assembly GCA_001517045.1). NCBI lineage: Eukaryota > Viridiplantae > Streptophyta > Pinopsida > Pinales > Pinaceae > Pseudotsuga > Pseudotsuga menziesii. Next base: position 13,189 of record LPNX011219022.1, read on the forward strand.
ACCTTTTACAACTTTACTCCTGACCTTTTGGTACTTCTTCAACTTGCATAAGATTTGGAATATTAACAACATCATGGGCTACCTTCGGGTCCTGAAGGCTTATTGCTGCCTCTACTAGGGTTTCTAGCGCAAGGTGTGTTTTAGGGTTTGGATCCTTCTTCTGCAACCTTGACATTCTGATCATCCTATAGAGCCTGGAGTTATCCTTCCTTAATCTCAGATTTCTTCTTTTCAGCATGACATACATCCTTCTCATTTCTAGGAGAGAATGATGTAATTGAGTATTTCTTTTGGTTAAAATTGCATTGGTTCTTTTGATTTCTCTATCTAGGACCTCTAGTTCATATATTTGCCCTAATAGCTGGTTGATTCTCTGGGTCCTAGGTTTTCTAGAGGAAGCTTCTGCCATTGGTTCATCTTGACCTTCCTTTAGTGTAGGTGAGGGAAAATTCTCATGTTCTATTGTAACCTGCTCTATTAGGTCAACTTCCTACCCTTCTTCTTCTTCACAGTCTAGGTCAGGTAGGTTGAGTATGTTTTTGTCTGGTGCTGAAACTTCTTCTACATCTGCAGCAAATCTTCATGGACTAATAGATGAGGTCAAAAATGCCACCCGGAGGACTGATAGGTCATATTTTGCCCCAAAAATTTGGCCAAACTACTGAAACCTGGGGCTTAGAGATGGATTTGGTTCTCCGAATATGTGACACTGGTGTATAAATCGAAAGAGGTTTTTGTATATTGGTTTGTTGTGATAGAAAACCTCTCTCATGTTTTTGGAATGTGTTTTCATTTGCCCAATATATGTATTTCAAAAACATGTGTCAAACAAGGAAATTCTGAGATCCAAAAATTAGGGTTCAGATATGGATTTGATTCTCCCAATATGAAACACCTATAGGAAAACTGAGAGAATTTATGGTTCTCGGACATGTTAGGAACAAAAACCTTTGAGCATTTTTCAAAATGATTCTCCAGTCGCTCAGAATCACCGTTTTAAAATGATGACTTTTCATAGTAAACCGCCAATTTCGGTGGCTTTGAGCCCCTTGAAATTTCGGTCTTAGCTGCCGAAAGTCTGCTTTTGGTGGCTTAGAGACCATTTTGAAACAACTCTTAGCCATGGAAACCTGTGTTTTGAGTTTTTTTAGTGGGTCCTCCTCCTCTCTTCATCTTCTTGAATGTTCTTCTGTGCCTGCAAAATTGAAATTCAAACGCTAGGGAAGGATACTACAATGTTGGATCCAGAGAGGGCTTGGTTTAGTGAGAATGCATGCAGGAAATGTGGAACGAATTGAGGAGAGGGTGCTGATTTTAAGTGGATGATCAGTAATTGGTACTTGAGCAGTAGGACAGTCAGTTTTGATGAGAACCGTGAGATGGCCAGCGCCGTGATCTTTTTTAACTGGGACTTAACGTTTTGTGGTGGTTTGGTTGTAGTCACAGGACAGGTGGAGGGTAGCTAGGGTTTGGGTCTCTTGTCCATCACTTCAGTTTCATAACAACCTTTTCCTTTACCAGCTCATGATTTTTTCGCAGTCCCAGTCTTTTCGGTGGTTAATGTATTCCTGTACCAAACTGTTAAGCTGTCGAAAGCTGGGATTTTCGGCGGCTAATGAATTGTTGAGAATTTCTCCTAAGCCACCGAAAGCTAAAATTTGATTTTTATGGCAAAACAGAGCACAAGGCGTTCCAACTTTGTTAAACATACAAAAATATTTCATAATGTGCCTTGAAATCTTCTTCACTATGCAAAAAATAAATTTTCTGAATTTGACCTATTGAAGAATATATTATTTGGGAGATAACAGTTCTTATAAATCCATCAAACATTTTAATTTTAACACTTCCAACCCCAACAGTCTTACATGAATGATTGTCTCCTAAAATAACTATTCCATGATTAATTATTTGATATGAAGAGACCAATCAATTGAGGCGAGGATTAAAATAAAAATGAGAGCGTCAAATTGGAATTCCAAATGGTGTGGTGTAAGTTAAACTAATTGAACAAGGATTATTTTAAATTTAAATTAAAAATCAATTTTAGTTGTATTGAGAGTAGTGAGGTGCTTTACAACCTAAGATAAAAATAAATAAACAAGTGAAATTAGCAATAAAGTTGCTTAGTACATGCATTTTCAAAAAAGAGAGGTAAGAATCTGGTAAATTTGTTGTAACTGGATTGTTAAAATTAATATATAATCATTGTGTCCAAGTTGCACATTACTTTCAATTGGAAAATAGTGCATGCATTTACTCTTCCTTTTAAGACAAAAAATAGATACAAAAATAAGAAGACTAACTTGCAAGTGAATTGTAACATAGAATAAAATATCCTTAGATCAATAGCTGAAGATCATAGTCATTTGCAGTCTTGACTAACTAAAAGTATTTTGATAGCACATGTTCTTAATATTTTCATTATTTACAAGGTGTGTGCAAGTTGATAAGGGTCTCTTTCGACACGTCAGATTCAATAGAAAACTGAAAAAACAGGCATCCCTCAACTTAAATGGATATTTTGAGACACATACACAATGAATCTTGCAATGAGTAAAAAAGAGGAAATGTAGGAAATGGAATGACGTTTCCGAATATATAATTTTTTTCTATTGAAAATGTTCTTAAGTATCTAAAGTTTGATATTTTTTAACGGGAACTTTTTATTTTTGGGACAAATTATAAGGTATATGTTTTTGTGGGTGCACCCTTTGAGTGCCTAAATGATGGAATCAACTTACAAAAACTAGTAGACATACAGATAACAACTAGCACTAGTGCATCATTATTTTTCCAATATATATATATTAATTCTCTAAGTGATCAAACCTCAAAAATAGTACGTCAAGTGTGGCTGCATCTTTTGAAGGTCTTAATGCAATTATTTCGAAACGGTTTTCTTAAAGCATGTAGATTTCGATGTCCTTTAGTGCACCATACAATATTTTTTCAAAATGGTTGAGAAATGGAAGAATTATGGACGAAACACTAACATTGTGTTTTTTGAGTCAAGGAGTCGTGACACAAAAAAAATGAAAAAAATAGAAAACTATATGTATATATTCTTCTTAAAAATTACATATTTGTGTCTAAAATTTCATAAAAATGACGGTGTGTAACATACTATAACCAACATCTAAAGACGAGCATATTGAAAATTTGGATGTAATGCTCAATTAGACATGATTTATCATACTCTAAGGCATATGCATAATGAATCTGAAGTAAAGTTTGAAGCATACACAAAGGCATAGGAATGCCACACCAACATGTGTGAAGGTTCGTCCATAGTGGCAAGAAATGCGTAGGCATTTTGATTAAATTCAAAAAAAATGCGCCAAACAAAAACGTGGATGCACCGTAGTTTTACAAAACGTGTGCGTGTTTTGTAAAACTACAACGCGTGCACGATTTTTAACTTTACAATTTTATTATTTTGTCGATTAAAACATATTTTTATTATTTTCTGATTTTAACATTAATTTTATTGTTTGTCGATTATAACATTAAAAATAATTCAGGGTGATAAGGGGTTAAAGGTAGAGGGGGGAAGAGTGGTAAGGGGTTAGAGGTAGAGAAAGGGTCAGGTGGTGTTAATGGGATAGATAAATATAGATAGAGAGAGGGGGGGGTGACGGGAGATACTTTCAAGGGTGGTAAGGTGTTATATATAGAGAGATAGGGGGTGTTAAGGGGTTAGATGTAGAGAAAGGGGGGTGTTAAGGGGATGCCAACTTCCCAATATTGTTATAGTTCTATCCCTATGTCCTAAGAAGGTTGAAGATGTAAAGAAACAACTCTCTAGTATTGATCCTAAATTTATTCTATTTATGTCTAAGATAAAGAAGCTCTTAGTTTATGAGTTGAAACATATGGATTTTAATAGGATTTATACAATCTTTGTTTTACGAGAAACTGCCCTTATAAATTCTCAGAGTATGACATTGAATCCTTAATTTTTCATTTGTTAGTAGAAGATCAATTTTCAACAAAACAATGTAGTTATTACATGAGGAGGGAGAAGTTTCCTATGAAAGATGAGTGTAGGGTTGAGGAGAGGAAAGATATCGACAAATGGGCTATTGCATTAGATTATCCAATGGGAGAACGACTTATAAGAGGAAATATGGTGGCTGTAGGAATATATGTTTTTATTCCCACATAAATGGCAACTTTATTTCCATTTATAATACAAGAATATTTGTTACTAGTTTTTTCAATAGAGAGTATCATTTTCAACAACAAGTGGAACCAATAAGTGGTAATGGGCCTCTATCATCAAAAACTTGGCTCTTTAGATTCCTTCCCTTTGACACTCCTTTTTATCCATAGCTAATGCAACTTAGATATCACATTTAGATCCAATTGAAATTTGAGGAAGTGCTTTTATGTGACATCATATTTGGGGATAAACATTTATGTAAACCAATATAAGCTTGAAAAATACTCCTGTATTTTAAATGCATTTTGGAAAAAGCAAGAGGACAAGGGTAGCAAAGTGACCATAGTCATATTTTTACTCATAATGTACACATAGTCCATCCTTAACTTGATAAACAAGAGTTTTATAACATACTGAATTTTGTGGGTGTGGTTCACTGGATAATATCCCCTCGAACAGAAAATTTAAGGTTCACTGGAACTCCTATACTTGAGATCTCAGTAAGAAAGTAGATGTCATCTACGATGATTTCCAAAACTCCCCCTTTGAGCACAAACACACCATGGTCAAGGTTTCAATAATGAATCAATGTCTAAAGAAATCCCCCTAAACCCTAAACCTCATACCTTCAAGGTGCCAGAATAGGCACAGGTATTCTCCATATTTCCTTTGTTGTCCTCTTCATGACAAATATGAGATTCATACAATGTAGCATCTCCACTCTCCTTGAATGTTTTTTGTTTAAAAACAAAAAGACAGACGTTGCTAAGAACTCTTCAAAGTTTCTAAAAATAAAATAAGAATGAGTAGTAATGCAAATACTTCTCAAACATAAGAAAAATTATCAATGCAAATACATCTCAAACAGAAAAAATTATCAAATGCCTCCAAGTGCACCCAGTTTCCTTGACCGTAAGTGCACCTAAGAAGGTGTTCCTAACAAATGTACGAAGGCAACATTTTTCGATGTGGTGTGTGTAAAAGTTCTCTTAGTTGACGTGCACCCACTAGTCTACTCTACCAATGTGTTCCCAACTAAGTCTTCCCAAGTTATATATAATCCTTTTAGTTCTTCTTTTCACTTTTTCCACCATGCATTATACATGCCTATGAATAAGGTTTTTTCCTTTTCCTTCCTAGATTCCATCCAACCTTTTGTTGGTTTATCAAACTAATGCATGTTGCCATTTTCTATAGTGCATCTTTCCTTCATTCAAGGGAACCTAACATTTCCATGGCGTTCCTTGTTGATGGGTCAATCACGTAGAAAATGACTCACCTAGCCATCAACCTAATATTATGTCTATCCATGATGGACAACATACATCAAGGTGACCTTGCGATGGAGATTCCTAAAGTCTTCCAACACTAGGGCCTTACATCCTCCTCCACTAAAATTTGTTTTCATCCTCATCAACATCCAGAAGAAAATGTGTTCCTCCAATTCTAGTGACTAGAAGTTTGCATCCATTTCCAGTTGCATTCACCAACCTATCCACATTATCACTCCTAGAATACTCATGCAACTGCTCACTATCCAATATTTCCTTTCAACCAATAAACTTGCCTATCTCCACCAACAATGTCTCCTACATGATATTGTCATAATTTCTCCCTTATACTATGATCATGGCCTACTACTACTACAACTGCACTTTATTATCGTAGCAACAAAACCTGTATTAAGAAGGTTGTGCAACTATCCAAGTGTCGAACACTTCTAACTTACTACCACTTTTATACTTGATCAATTATTCCATGCAATTTCACATTGATATACCCATAATGCTTTGAATTTCTTGGGTTATTAATCCAACTATCGCATGAAACCCATGTGAATGTACATCCTCATGATCATAGTAATCACTTCCTTCCACAATTGAGTCTTATCTACTCAACTTTTTTGGACTAGGGAAAGGTCACCGCCTTTGCCTCAACATTGTAAAAAAGGTACCTTGTTTATATTTTCCATCTATTGCACCCTCTTCTTGACTTGAATTTTTCTTTATTTACTCAAATTCTCCAAGAACCTATCCAAACTTTTCTAAGTGTGATGATCCAACAAAATAATTCCATACCTCTTACTAAGGGAAACATGTTCATGCCAGTACTCAGGTCACCTTCAAATACTAGGTCTTCTTAACAATCATGTTGAAATCTTCCCAAGGAATTCTATACCTCACCAAGGGATCACTCAGCCCCAAGGTGTCTGGAATGTGCCCAAGGGAAATCAAGCACCATCCAAGTAGACTTGTTTTTATTTCAAGTAGAATGTCTCACTTCTTAGACAATAGATTGCTTAAATTGACATCAATGTGGAGAAGAGAATTACCTCCTTCCATTGCACATTTCATCCTCATGACAAAATGGCTTCCCCTTATTGAACACTTCACTAAATTGGGCACTTATGTTGGTTCCATAAGTTCCACTTCCTTGTTGGAATATAATAAACCCAGTCATAAAATAATTAATCATTATTTGATTAATTTCCTACCCACTAGCTTAGATAGTTGGCATCCAGTTGCACCTTAGAGTCAACACTTTCCATATATATCCTAGGAATGATTTATTTCTGATTCTGGGTTGATCTTGACCTCTTTATGGCCATCCAGAATTGGTAACTGCACTTTATAGTAGATTCTGCTTTATCTTGCTTTTCTGTGGATAAGGTAAAGCTAGTCAACTAGGAAAATGGTAGCTTTTGTTTCCAACCCATCCTCCATTATTTTCTCTCCATATTCTAGGATTAGAAATTATTTCCTTCACTCATCATCACTCACACATGCTATTGCTAATTCTTGAGGTGCTTGGTAGGTTAAGAAAGTGCTTTAGCCAACTATGGGGTTTATCATAATTAGTATGCATGCTTTATGAGCTAGCTTTAGTTATCTTCTAGTAACTATATTTTCCTTTATAAGGATGTATTACCTATGTAATAATATCAATTATCATTTATTGATCATTCATTAATGTGTGTTCATTAATTCTTCTTCTTCTCTCCTTATGCCAATTCTCTACAATTATCTGTGAGGTTAATTGTGTGCCTAGATCGTTAGCCTGTTTATGAAATTCCTTATTCCATCAAGGATTTAGAATTTCTACATGGTATCGGAGCTGAGGATATCAAAGCTCTACATGATATCATATCTTTTAGAGTTCATTAATTAATCCTCCTTTTCAGATTTTCAGATTTATTTTGCAGGTACAACTTCAAATGGATTCAAGAATATCAATTCCTCTTCTTTCTCCATTCACAAGCTATTCAGAGTGGAAATTGAAGATGATTTCATATCTAAAGAGATAAGGTCTCTATGAGATATCTATTGGATTTGGTGAAGAGTCTTATGAAGATCCAAGTGACTATTTTAATGATTGTGCTATAGCAATTGGAGCTATTTGTCTAGCTATCTCTCCGAAAGCATGCGCTACCTTATTGATTCTATTGATTACTCAAAGGATCTCTGGACAACATTGGATAGATTTTTGGGAAAGGACAATGAGGATCGTTCTAGATATGTGGAGACTACCTCTAGCTCCTCAATGATTTCTCTCTCTCAATATGTCTTGGCCTCTACAATCTCTGATGAAGTTGATCATGAGGAAGAAGTTTCTCATACAGTTCTTGTTTCTACTACTCTCTTTGATTCGAATGCTTCCTCTTTCAATCAAGAAGCAAATATTGAAGAGCCATCTTTTTATGTGCCTCTTGAAGTAGAATATATTGATTCATATTCTTATGATGATGTTGATAAAAAATAAGTGACGAATGGAGCTGCTATTTATATTGATGATTCACTCACACATTTAGTGTTTTCTATGTCTTCTATCATGGATTTTGAGATCCATATGCTAGACCACTCACACTTTTTGCATGCCTCTCTTCTTGATGGTGCGCAACCCAGTGACTTCCAGGATGTTTGTTGATCCAAATTAAGTTCTTTTAATGTCTTACCACTTACCATACTTGATACCATGCGCTTCTACAACTCCTCCTTTGTTCTTGGCACTCATTCTCAGAGCCTCCTTGAAGATTTTGAACATCACTATCTTTCCTCCGCTCATACTTCTACCATAAAGGATTCTTTACCAGTATATTCTCATGAGTTTACTATTGTGCTTATATGCGATCTCTTGGATTCTTTGGAAGCTAGATCAACCCATGGAGTCCATGCATTCGCACTCTTTGATCCTATGCCTTCTCTATGTTCCTACAAGATCACATGCACATATCCTCTTTGTGTAAATGAAGATGGAGACATTATACATTCACTTGGATAGTTATTTCACCTATATGGATCTCATTTAATCTCTATTGGTTTGAATTTCAAGTCATCTCATCATATTGGAGCTGATTACAAGTCTCAAGATCCTTCAGTATTTCCTTCACATCATTGGATCTCAGTTGTTCTACATGCTCCTAATTTCCATCCTACAGCTATCCTTGATCTAGGTGAGAAGATTTATCTTCTTCCCAAGAAGAATATTCCTCCAGACATCAGCATTTAGTTTGGAGTAGCAGCAACACCAGCCGTTCAGCATTTTTTGGTATTGCTTTTCATGTCCTTTCTTGAGGGAGGATTTTCCCCTTGAGGTTTTGCCTCTTTCCTCATTTCTTTGGACAAGATAAATTGTAAAAGGGTGACCATAGCTTTATTGTTGGGCCCTATATGCATATATATTTCTTATTAGTTCAGGGATTTCATCATAAATTCAGGCTTAAAGGGGGTGTTCGAATATAATAAACCCACTCATAAAATAATTAATCATTATTTGATTAATTTACTACCCACTAACTTATATAGTTGGCATCCACTTGCACCTTAGAGTCAACACTTGCCATCTATATCCTAGGAATGATTTATTTCTGATTTTGGGTTGATCTTGACCACTTTATGGCCATCCAGAATTGGTAACTGCGCTTTACAGTAGATTATGCTTTATTATGCTTTATCCTGCTTTTCTGTGGATAAGGTAAAGCTAGTCAACTAGGAAACTAGCATCTTTTGTTTCCAACCCATCCTCCATTATTTTCTCTCCATATTCTAGGATTAGCAAGTATTTTCTTCACTCATCATCACTCACACATGCTTGTTGGTCAGAATTAATGTTACTTAATTAACCTCAATTTAATTATCAACCGGGCAATCGTAAACTTTGAGCTGCTACACAATATGTGCAGGCAAGATAGTTTTAAAACAACCCTAATCTTTCAGAGAAATTCCACCTACAGCAATCTTCAAAAGAACAATCTACTGATAAATTAAACAAACCCTACAACAATCCCTTAAAACACTCAACAATCCACACTCAACTACAGTGCTGATAATCTATTCTACAAATGAAAGAGCTTAATAAGTTTCACAATAACTATGATCTATTGACCTGAAAACTCCACTATAATCCTACGAGATCTAATGCTTCACTCCACACTAATACTTCTAAAATTATTGCCAGAATAAAACCTGTGACCTCATGTCAACACACAGCTTATTATAACAAAGCTTGGCTGGTTATTGTTATTTAAATATACTCTATTTTATTTATGCACACTAATGTACACAGGAAAGTACCAAGGCCATTCAAACAATACTCATTAATTAGTATTAGGCTGTGTGAGAAATATTTGCTAAGTCTGGTTTGCATATGCACACTGGGGAGCTGATGTTGCTTCAAGAAAGCAATATTATAAACTAAGGTTCCTCTCCAAACTCAAGCAGCCTGATTTCCTCCTACTTAATCACTTGTTTAAAAGATTATTTAACAAAGCCCTATACGCTCTATAGATTCCAATCTTCAAACCCTCTACAAAATATTACAAGTGCTGTTCAAATTCAACAAGATACCCTACAGCTCTGCAAACTCGAAAGTGAAAAGGATGAGCTGTTCATTAACTATTCCCATGCCGCAGCAAAAGGTTCTTCAACAGCTAGAGTCAATTTCATTAACCAAATTGCCAATACTATGCTTCATACTGGAAATCGAAGAGAATATTTAAACCCACACCATTCCTTAATTTATTTTACAGTACTGTGAACAAACAGAGTCTAACCCAATCCTGCAGCTATCACTATATCACTATATGCTGGCAATAAAAACAATGTGAAAACTTAGTCTACCTGTAACCCTTCACAAAGCAAAACTTGAATCAAATCATCACACAATTTATAAAGACAATAACCCTAAACAATAATCATGGCCATTAATATACGATCCAAGCTGAAAACCAGAAAGGGGCGTTAAATACAAACTATTCCTAAATTTACTCAGCAAGCTAATTCAATTACAAATGACTAAGAATCTGCACGATATACATATGAGTAAAACATCAACATTCTATAGAACAATATCAAGGCAGAGAGACATTAACCTGCGATTACAAAACACACAATGCAAAATACCAAGGTTGGTGCTGAAGGGGGCCCTCCCTCAACGCCTTCCAACTCTAAATCAAAACTTTAAAGGGAACAAACGCTGGTTGTATTAATAAAATGGAGTATTACAATCTTTTCTCCCATCCTCTCCTTTTCTAAGCTTTATTTATACATGAACAGATGGACAAGATCCATCCCAGAATGCAGAGATTTGAGCAACTACCCAGAAAACGGCCAACACCAAATCTGGCAAAACCATGTCTGTTCCGGAAGGGATTTCTCCACATTCGTTCAGAAATTATGAAAACTGGTTGCGATTAAGGGTAAATGGGGCCATTTGAGAAGTGGGTTTTGAACCGTTTTGAACAATTCCCAACCGATTGTTCATAAATCGAGCCCGAAATCAGGTTCCTGATCAAGGACGGGAATGACATTGCCAGACTGCTTGAGATCCATATACTGCCAAAAATGGAGGATAACAGCTCCTTGATCAAAGATCATCCCCAAAACAGCACCTAGAAAGTCTGCGTAGGCATCTGGAAGGCGATGAAAAATCTAAGAAGAATGCCTCCATTGTGGATCAAAGCCCCCGAATCACTGGTGCAGCTAGCGTGAACCTGCCCTGGAGCGCCGAAACCCCTGCACAAAATAAATAATGACCCATCAGTTGACCAGATATAGATTTAAAAACCAAATTTATGCATAAAACAATATAAAATAACCAAAAATCACTTACCAAGCCTTTGTCCACGTTGGTCTCCATAAAAACATAACCATACACAAATAAACATTAATAAAACTAATATATCATGTGGTTTTAGAAGTTTTATGCTGGAAAATAATGTATTGGACAACCAATAATAGGAGACCAACAATGCTATTTCTAATTCGTGAGGTGCTTGGTAGATTGGGAAAGTGATTTATCCAACTATGAGGTTTATCATAATTAGTAAGCCTGCTTTATGAGCTAGCTTGAGTTATCTTCTAGCAACTCTATTTTCCTTTATAAGGATGTATCACCTATGTAATAATATCAATTATCATTTATTGATCATTCATTAATTTGTTTTCATTAATTATTCTTCTTCTCTCCGTATGCTAATTCTCTACAATTCTCTGTGAGGTTAATTATTTGCCTAGATCCTTAGCCTGTTTATGAAATTCCTTATGCCATCAAGGCTTTAGAATTTCTACATTCCTACTCCTAGGTAGTGATCCGTTTATGACTTTTAACAGTGAAAGGAGGATGGCACATGGGTATTAATCTTGTATATTGATCTAGGAACAAAGAATCAATCTCATCAAAGATTAATCAATAAATAACTCATGAAATGGTGTAATCGGTCTATAGGAATAGTAGCCGCTCTGTATTCACATAAAGAATGAATAATTACAATTCAATGTCATGCTACAAGCATGAATGAATGAGAAATTCGAATCCTCAAGGAGGTCATTCGAATTGAATGAGTGAGTCTAGCTTAACTGAATGTAATCCATGGTTCACACTCAGTTAACCACTGATCAAAACCCTAATTGACACACCTAAACCCTAACTGAAGTTGGAGTGCAATAAATGACTAAGTCTCAACTGAAAGAGATCAGACACATGTCATAGCAAGCCAACCATCAAGTGCTAGCGCTTCAATGACTTTAATGAGCCCCGATGAGGTTAACTGAAGCTGAACTGAACATCAGAAGTTGGTGGAGGCGCCCCTGTTAACTCCAGTTCATTAATTAATCATTAAATAATCAATTAAATGAATGGAGGCACCTTCACTGAGTTGTTTAACTGATTGTAACCACCAGTTAGCAATTAGGTGCATTAATATCACTCAGATCACCCCTGGAGTGCTCCAGTTAGCCTCCTTGACTGAAGGTAGGCGTGGGTGTGACTGGATGATGTCAATTAATGCTCCATTGATGTTAATTAATGTCAATTATACTTGGATAGTGGTTTAACTAGGCCAATTTGACCAAAAAGAGTGTGTATGGTGGTAAATGTCTCCAACACCCCCCCTTAAGCTATACTCAGGAGGAGTTAGAAAACACAAATGCATAAAAATGATAGGGCCTCGGTAACTAAGGCCATAGTTCACCTTGCACAATAAATTAACTGCTTAATATAACCAAGGAAACGAGGAAAACCTCATGGGAAAAATACCCCCCCTCTAACTAAGCAGTAAATCAAGAATTGGTTCTTCTATGCAACAGTATCATGAGACTATGCATGTGAACCTATGAATCCAAAATAAATGAATATGTCTGGAGGAATCTTCCACTTTGGAAGAAGAACAATGCACTCAACTAAATCAGAAATATAAACAACTACACGGTGAAAACTGGACCCATGTAGAGCAATTGAAATCATCTGAAGAGAGAGAAAAGGTTCTTGAGGATTCGAACCATGTGTGGAACACTCAAGAAACTGATATGTTGCAGCCTTGAACAGCAAACCATGAGTGGTAAAATCAGCCACAATTCGTAGGAGCAAGTGTCCAAGCGGATGCAGAATGTCTTCCTTTTTACTAGTTCTGTGAGGAGATGAGTATGTGACCAAAGCTAGAGAAGCCCTGGGACTGTGGAGAGCGAATGCTTGAGATCCATAATCTTATATAGATTCATAAATAGCTAATGAATCACATAATAAAATATCAGCAACCTCATATGAGGAAACTAACACCAAATCCCCATCAGCAGTTTTGAAGAGAAAGTGCGGTACTTGATTTTCACACCGGAATTGGTGAGAGCAGCTACAAGCATGACTGGAAGCTCTTGGATTTTAAAATATGAACAAAATAATATCAGATCAGAATGTAAATTAGATCTAAATAATTTCACAATAGATCCAAAACTGTGAAATAAAATCAAACCCCAGTAGCAGTTTTGTAGGAGACTTGCGGTACTTGTTTCTTCACACCGTTGATGAGAACAGCTACAAGCAGTACTAAAGGTTTATGAACCTGAAATTTTGAACCAAGAAATATCAGATCAGATCCAAATAAGATCATATCAGATCCAATAAGGTTCATATCAGATCCAAAATTATGGTCAACCGAGACGGTGGATGCACAGTTGTCTTTTTTTTCAAAATTTTGAATTTTGGTGCATGCAATTCTGCAGGATTTTGATGGAATATCTAGATCATGGGGAGCGAATGTGTCACTCTTATAATATGATATTTCTTCCAAAATATCCAATTTTTTACATATTTTCACACCAGTAGCAACATTAGAGGAAGAAAAACCAAATTTCTTTTCACTTTCATAAGAAATTACTGGTAAATTTTGCACAGAATTCAAAGGAAAATCACCGGTGAATGTTTGCATGGAAATGCAGCAGTGTTTTTCTTCAATATCAGAGATTCAAATGTCTTCTTCTATTTCAGCAATATGCGGAGATGAGATATCAAAGATCTCATGAACTTCCGGAGCATTAGGAGAAGGAGTCACTTCATGGAGACTTTCTTCAATTCGAATTGAATGTGTAGAAGATTCTGCTTCATCTTCATCTTGAACAACTTCATCAGAGAGAGTAAAGGCTCAGAATTTTGAGTAAAGAACTCTTGTGGTGCTAGATGTGATCTCCAAAGTGCTATTATGATCCTCATTGTGCTTGCCAAAGGTTCTGTCCAATTTGGTCCAGATATCCTTTGGGTATTCAGCAGAACCAATAAGGTAGCACAAGCTAGGAGAAAGGGCTAGACATATTGCTCCAAAATCTCTATCACCATCATTTAGCCAATCATTCTCATTCTTATAACACTCTTCTCCAAGTCCAATAGACACCTCATAGAGACCTCGTCTCTTCAGAGATGCAATCATCTTCAACTTCCATTCTGAATAGCTTGTAAATGGGGTGAGAAGAGGGGCTGATGAGTCCATTCGAAGTTGTACCTGTTAAAACCTGCAAATCAAAACAAAAGGGGCACCATAAGGTCAGAAAACCTACACATTTTAGGCTTTCATCACACCCAGCATAGTCAATCAAGCAAGCTTGATCAATAAGTTCTTTACTTGGGGTATTAAGTGGTAAGCCTTGGCTTCTGGTGCAGTGCTGGATTTTTGAGCTATTACTCAAATTTTATGCAGAAATTTGTCAAAAAGCTTGTTTTTGAGAGATAGAGCTTCGTCCTGTCGTAAGCTCTGACACCATATTAATTGTTGGTTCATCAAGATTTTTCTTCATGCAGGCATGTTCAGGGTGAAAACCCTTCCCGCAGTAAGAACACTTGACTTTTTATTTCCCATTGTGCCCTTTTCCTTTGTTCTTCCTTGAGCCGAAAGATTCAGCATGCTGCTGGTTTTCAACTCTAGGCTTGGGAGCATCAAATTTAGTTTTCTGATTTTTCTGCTAGTTTCCTTTACCCTTCAGATCTTTGGGCCCCGAGACATGGAGGGCTTGATCACAGGAAGATCGGATGATCCCCATCTGGACAAGTTTGTCATGTTCATTTGTTAGGGACTCAATGAAGGCATTGAGTGTATGTATCTTCCATCCAGGGGTTGTGAGCTTCCCCGCATGGAATGTAGAAACAAAAATTGAATAATCAGCAACGAGTTTGGAGAGTATGGCAAGGATGAGATGATCATCCTCCTTCTCCACGTTGCATTGCTTCAAGAGTAAAACAGTATGCTTGAACTTTGTAAAGAAATCATTCAAAGTCTTGAAATTGGAAGGTTAGAGAGACATGAGTTCATTTTCGAGCTGGTAAACCCTCAAGTCATCATGCTTTCCGTATAGAGATTCCAATTTGTCCCATATTTCTTTCAGTGTCTTCAAATCCGTAAGATGGAAGAGAAGGTCTTGGGAAATAGAGAGGCAAAAGAAACCGAAGGCTTCATCCTTCTTGTTCAAGAATCTTGATTTTTCTATGGTAGATCCTGTGAGGACCCTGCAGCAAATAATTAATCAAAATACACGATATAGCAGCAGAACTCAAAATCACTTTTATATTAATCGCAAGCCACTTCGAGGCGGTAACCTCCTTTGAGCAAGCTCAATACAAAATAACTTCACGGTGCCTTCCTTGGCCTCAACACACACTTATATACTAAAAATAGGCGCCAATACTATGGGTCAAAACCATGGGCCAATATAAGCTATGGATCAACAAATACTACAGGCGGCTTACAAAGCATATGCGCCCAACAACAATAACACAAACTATGGGTCAACAATTACTATGGGACGACTTACAAAGCATATGCGTCCAACAACAATATACTAACACGGTAAAGAGAAGGATTGACATGGGTTTAGAACATCCCCTCCCCCTTAGAAAAATATGTGTCCTCAAAGCTTTAGATGTGGAGTGGTTCCCACGTAGCATCCTTGGGCTGCATTCCGTGCCATTGAATTAAGACCTCTGTGATAGAGCGAGAGCGAAGCTGACGAGTGCGCTTATTGAGGACAGCCTCTGGCTCCAAAAAGATGGATCCTTCATTATCCAGTTCTGGTAAAATAGTTTGGCCTTTGATGTTGGTGCCAAGAACTTTCTTCAGACAAGAGACATGAAATACTGGATGAATGCGGGAAGAAGGTAGAAGTTCCAATTTATAAGCAACCGACCCAATCTTCTGAAGAATCCTATATGGCCCATAGAACTTTGGAGCGAGATTATGACGCCCTTTGAGTTTTAGTGAGGATTGCTTGTAAGGCTAGAGACGAAGAAAAACCATATCATCGGCTTCAAAAGTGCGCTCAGAATGGTGCTGATCAGCTTGTTGCTTCATGCGATTTCTTGCCATGTGAAGATTTTCACGCAAAATGAGAAGAACCTCATCGCGGTTTCGAAGGACCGCGTCAACTGCCTGAACTGGAGAATTGCTGGGGGTGTAAGGAAGAAGAACTGGCGGTGCCTGACCATAAACTGCTTCATATGGAGTCATTTTAGAGGTAGTGTGGTAAGAGGTATTGTACCACCATTCAGCGAGAGGGAGCCACTTTTCCCACTGATGTTGTTGCTCAGAGGAGAAGCAACGAAGATAAGTTTCCAAGCATTTATTGATAATTTCAGTCTGACCATCCATTTGTGGGTGATAACCTGAACTCGTCTTCAATTTGGTGCCAGTGTGGTGAAAGAGTTCTGTCCAAAAATGACTGGTGAAAGTCGCATCACGGTCCGAGACAATGGAAGAAGGCATTCCATGAAGACGAAAGATCTGGTCTAGGAAAATTTGAGCAACGGAGGAGGCTATATAGGGATGGCTGAGAGCACAAAAATGACTATATTTGGAGAGGCGATCAACCACAACCAAAATCACAGTCTTCCCTCCAAATTTAGGGAGCCCTTCAATGAAATCCATAGAAATATCTGTCCATATCCGGGTAGGTATGGGCAAGGGTTCGAGCAATCCCGGAAGGGGTGTTGTTTCACCCTTATTGCACTGGAAGGTATCACATTCAGCCACCATATGTTGAATTATCCTTTTCATGCCCTGCCAAAAGAATTTGCGCTGTGCCCGTTCATACGTTCTGAGAAAACCAGAGTGCCCAGCTGACGGAGAAGCATGGATTTCATAGAAGATAGCTTGTTGAAGAGCTGTGTTCTGGGGAAGCACCAGACGACCCTTGTA
>LPNX011219022.1:30875-70875 GCA_001517045.1 Pseudotsuga menziesii
CCGGAAAGCTGTTTTAGGGATATCATCCTCATGAACCCGAATTTGATGATACCCAGAGCAAAGATCCAACTTGGAGAAAAATTGAGCACCATGAAGCTCATCAAGAAGCTCATCAACAACAGGAATTGGAAACTTATCCTTGATGGTGAGGTGATTAAGTGCTTGGAATTCAATGCAAAGGCGCCATGACCCATCTTTTTTGCAGACAAGAAGAACTGGTGAAGAAAAGGAACTTGTGCTTGGGCGAATAATACCTTGCTTCAGTAAGTCCCTAACGAGGAGTTCAATATCTGTTTTTTGGTGAAATGGGTAGCGATAGGGCCTGATGTTGGGAGGAATGCTTCCAGGAAGGAGATGAATACGATGGTCCTTTGTTCGTGAAGGTGGAATTCCCACTGGTTCAGCAAAAACACCTGTATAGCGATCCAGAATTTGTTGGAGATCTAAAGGAGTAGTGGGGGCTGCTGATGGTTGCATTTGAATGGAATGGAGCTGAGTGATAACACCATGGAAAATATTCTTAAGGATTTTTTCCATGCGATGTGAACTGATGATGCTAAGAGACCCTGGTTGTAATCCTTTCAATGTGTGTTTGTGTCCATCGGGGGAGAACTACATCCAAAGTTCAGCAAAATCCCATAATATGGGGTCAAGTGTGCGCAGCCATTGAGCCCCCAAAACCACATCACATCTGCCTAAGGTCAAGGCAAACATGTCAGAGTGGAGGTTATAATCTCCCATAGAGATACGCACATTATGACACTTCCCTTTGCAAGGTAAGGTGCCCCCATTGGAAACCATGACTTCAAAGTTGGAGCAAGGATGGATAAAACAATCAGCTTGTTTGGCGATCCGAGGGTCAATGAAATTATGAGTGCTACCAGAATCAATGAGTATTGTAAGAGGAAGCTTCTTGAAGTAACCATGTACCCGCATGGTTTGGGGGGCAGTGACTCCAGCTAAAGCATGGAGGGATATCTTGGGCTAGTCGTCCTGAGATGGAGGGTCAGTAGGCGGCTCCTAAATGTCAACCGGAGCATCCATTATATCAGGAGCTTCTTCACCAATTTCAGAGGCAGGTGGAGAATCCACATCCAAGAGATAGAGCTTTTGTTGAACACATCAATGTCCCCGATTGAATTTCTCATCACAAGTATAACAAAGCCCTTTTTCTCTGCGTGCCTGCATCTCTGTTTCAGACAAATGCTTGATTGGAGGTGAGCGAGGAGCTGACGAAATGGGAGGTCGTTGAGAACCCATATTTAGGAAGGGAACAAAAGAGGATTTGGAGCGCTGTTGGGCTACCATCTTGTCTTCTGCCAACTTAGCCAACCCGAGGGCTTCCATCATTGTTTTGGGACTGAACATTTTGACCTCAGAGCGAATTGCATCCTTTAGACCACTGATAAAACAACTCCGGTAGAAGTCATCAGGTAATCCTTCAATGTGATTAGCTAGTTTCTCAAATTCAGTTTGATACTCTTTCATAGTGCCAATTTGGTGAAGTTTAGTGAGAGCTCCTGTGAAGTCATCAAAAGCACTAGGACCAAATCGTTGCAAAAGGAGCTGGCAAAAATCAGGCCATTTTGGCTCTTCATGAGCCTTGATGTACCAACGATAGCATTGAAGAGCTTCATGTTCCAAATGAAAGGAGGCAAGTGGAACTTGGTTGACATAAAAAGTATTATGAATACTGAAATACTGTTCTGCATGATAGATCCATCCAGTCGGATCAGTACCATTGAAGCGAGGAAAATCTAGCTTCGGATCGCGAAAATTGCTAGAAGAAGAGAACCCATTGTTTGATGAAGACTTGGACTGTCGTCGTGTGTTCATAGTTGAATGCTCAAGATGGAGACTGAGAAATTTTTCATCCAGTTCCTGGAGTTTGGCTTGGATGGCTACAAGTGCTTCCTCCATGGTTTTTGCTCCTGCGCGGGTGACAACCATAACCAGGAGTTTTTTTTTTTTTTTTTTTTTTTGGGGGGGGGGGGGGGGGGGGGGGGAAGGGAGTGGGTAGAAAAACAAAAACCGAAACTGTTTCAGTAGAGGAAAATCTGGATTTGGGAAAAAATTGAAAGGGTAATTTGGGTTTGAGTAAGTTTTGGACACTGTTGAAAGGACAGGGAAGAAAAATTGGGGATTTTAGGAGCGGGGTGAAAGAATGAGAAAATTTGGTAGAGAGGGACAAAGAAGCGGAATGAGTAAATGAATATGGTGGCAAAATTTGAAGGCGTTTGGGTGAAAATTGAAGGAGTTATGGCAAACCCTAAAAATAGACAAATGTGAGATTTCGGGTCTTGGGAAGTGGAATTTGGGATAGGGTCTTCAGGAATGAAATATGCAGAATGGAATTGCAGAGGTGTCAATGAAGTTTCATGGAAAACAGAGTTGAAACCAAGGAGATATGGCCGAAAAACATAATTTTATACTCAACGGCGCAAAAGTGATCGGAAACAATGGAATCTGCAACGGCGCGGAAGTGATCGGCAACAAATGGATCTGCAAGGGCGCGGAACTGACCGGCAACAGTTCTGGACAGAGGAAATCTATGATTGTGCAACTGAAAATAGATATGGACCCTAGGTATGTGTGGCTTCCTATCGGTTCAAGGGATTCACTCGGCCACCAATGATGTCTAATGGCTTGCGTATTGGGGCAGTACCCCTCACTCCACGGCTCAGGTAAAACTGATAACCGCTTGGCCACAAACGACAGCTCTTGGTTTACCTCATGGGTGGGAACTAGTCAATCAGGTAGGGGTCGTTGCCCTTTTCACTGGCAGGTCCTCTCAATGGGCCAGCTACTTCGGGGTTCCTATGGTACTCCTCACAATGAGTTTTAGGGCTTATGCCCAAGTACTTCCCATAGTTAAGCGGATAGGGATTATTCCTAGATCCAAACCTGCAACAGAAGCGAAAAAAAAAATATTTGGGCAGAAATTTCACCCAACGAGCCCAAGAAAGTGCTCTGATACCAGATGTGAGGACCCTGCAGCAAATAATTAATCAAAATACATGATATAGCAGCAGAACTAAAAATCACTTTTATATTAATCGCAGGCCACTTCGAGGGGGCAACCTCCTTTGAGCAAGCTCAATACAAAATAACTTCACGGTGCCTTCCTTGGCCTCAACACACACTTATATACTAAAAATAGGCACCAATACTATGGGTTAAAGCCATGGGCCAATATAAACTATGGATCAACAAATACTACAGGCGGATTACAAAGCATATGCGCCCAACAACAATAACACAAACTATGGATCAACAATTACTATGGGATGACTTACAATGCATATGTGTCCAACAACAATATACTAACACGGTAAAGAGAAGGATTGACATGGGTTCCTAATAGATCCAGGCTCAACTTCAGTGTCCATGGTGACTATAAAAAGTCCTTTGGAGTGTAGCTGAATCTCCATATCACTTTT
Source organism: Pseudotsuga menziesii (assembly GCA_001517045.1). Taxonomy (NCBI): domain Eukaryota; kingdom Viridiplantae; phylum Streptophyta; class Pinopsida; order Pinales; family Pinaceae; genus Pseudotsuga; species Pseudotsuga menziesii. The sequence goes on from LPNX011219022.1 coordinate 34,316, forward strand.
CCATGAGTGGAAATTGTATGGAGTCAAGAGATCTACTCAGGAGGCCATATGGATGTACTGGAGCGAATGCTTCACCTGTAGAAACCTGAAAATCAAAACAGAAAGGGAAAAATAAGGTCAGACAGCCTGCACATTCTAGGCTTTCATCACACCCAGCATAGTAAATCAAGCAGGCTTGATCAATAAGTTCTTTACTTGGGGTATTGAATGGTAAGCCTTGGCTTCTGGTGTAGTGCTGGATTTTTGAGCTATTGCTCACTTTTCATGGAGAAATCTGTCAAAAAGCTTGTTTTTGAGAGATAGATCTTCGTCCCACCGTAAGCTCTGATACCATATTAATATTGTATATTGATCTAGGAACAAAGAATCAATCTCATCAAATATTAATCAATAAATAACTCATGAAATGGTGTAATCAGTCTATAGGAATAGTAGCCGCTCTGTATTCACATAAAGAATGAATAATTACAATTCAATGTCATGCTACAAGCATGAATGAATGAGCAATTCGAATCCTCAAGGAGGTCATTCGAATTGAATGAGTGAGTCTAGCTTAACTGAATGTAATCCATGGTTCACACTCAATTAACCACTGATCAAAACCCTAATTGACACACCTAAACCCTAACTGAAGTCAGAGTGCAATAAATGACTAAGTCTCAACTGAAAGAGATCAGACACATGTCATAGCAAGCCAACCATCAAGTGCTAGCGCTTCAATGACTTCAATGAACCCCGATGAGGTTAACTGAAGTTGAATTAAACATCAGAAGTTGGTGGAGGCGCCCCTGTCGACTCCAGTTCATTAATTAATCATTAAATAATCAATTAAATGAATGGAGGCACCTTCACTGAGATGTTTAACTGATTGTAACCACCAGTTAGCAATTAGGTGCATTAATATCACTCACATCACCCCCGGAGTGCTCCAGTTAGCCTCCCCAAATGTAGGAAAAGGATAAGTTAGCCTCCTTGACTGAAGGTAGGCATGGGTGTGACTAGATGATGTCAATTAATGCTCCACTGATGTCAATTAATGTCAATTATACTTAGGATAGTGGTTTAACTAGGCCAATTTGACCAAAAAGAGTGTGTATGGTGGTAAATGTCTCCAACAATGGGTACCATTCCAACCATCATTAATTGCAATAATACTCTACCTAGAGTCCACTAATATAGGATTCACCATCACAAACTATTGTTCTTAACCCGCTGCCATGAGCTTGACTAGACCTATTTTCAAGGAACCCAGAACCTTCAATGTTGCATTTGAAATCTACTCTTGGATTGTTCCCAAGAATTTTGGTTTAGCAACCAATCATTGGTTTCACTTGGGCTTCCTCCATGTCTCATAACTCTTCCTTCGAAGGAAACGCAACGTCAAAATGATCTGAATCATAAAGAATACAAGAAACATATTTAACTTTGAATGTGGGCAATTGTGTCCGCTTGCATGTTGCAATGTTGGTCTCCTTCCTTCCAAACTATTCCTCAATCATATTACCCAAGTTTCCACTCGGTATTATCAGAATCCATAACATATGAGCCCAATACTTAGCTCGCACACTAATTTTCTATATATTTTCCACATGTTCCTGGTACATATCATGGATCTCTTGATATTGACATTCCGATTGGTTTCCCTCTTGGTCTTCGATGACTACTTCTTGAGCCATCCATGCTGCAACCTAGAAATAATTCAACCTTCTTGACACCTCTAAAAATATTTCCCAATCCTCAAAACTTGGTTCACTTGTTTCCTCAATCCTACTCTAGTCCACTTGCACAATCTATCAATGAATTTTTCTACTTCCTTCCAAGTCACAATAACAACTACATGATTTCCCAAGTTTTCTGCAGATGAACTACACTAGGTGCCTACTGCGCTCAAGCACATGTCTACAAATACAATTGTTACATCGCCCTTTGCAACTACTGGTTAACCTGCCTCAATGTCTGCACCTTACTTATAATTTTCCCCATGCATGAAGAAAAGTGAAAAAATTGATCTGCAAAACACTATCGTGGAATGGGATGGTGGATAAAAACATCCAACTTTTCTTTAAAACTTGATGTGATACCACCTATCACAAAACTACAGTTTTCTCAAACTTTTTTCTTTGAGTTTAGGAAATTTTCAACTTCGTTTTGACACCTAAGTTTGTGCGGCACTACCTTACCTTAGTTGTAGGGGATTTCCCATATTTATCCTACTACGTTTATCCAAAGCCTCTTCATCTAAGGTCTGCCATAAATTTTTCTTAGACTACAAACTATCAAATGCAACTAAATCCTACTCAAGCAAGTTCATTCAATAGTCCAACACACATCTAACCACAACCTTTAAAAAATACCAATAATACTAATACTTAAGAAGATTCAACACTTATCCAATTATTCATTTAGTCAATGTCAATAGTTAACCAACATAAAGTATCACAAGAAATAGATCAACATTCATTCCGATAAACAAGCCATAATACTCTTGCATATGTATATGCAACACCCAAGACAGATGCCTTAAAATTTATTTATGAGAAGTATGTTTATAGTATACAAAAAGGAAGGGAGGTCGCTTTCCTGCCACTCTTTTCATAAGTATAAATAATCTAAGGAAAAATAGCATTATGTCAATGCCCAACTGTTATGTACAAACCAAACCTTGAAGCTACCACAAACTTGCCTTCTGCAGGTCCTTTTCACCTCTTTGTTTTTCACTCGGTCGGTGCAAATTATCCTTACTATGAAAAATCCATATCTTAGCACAATTACAAAGCTCACATCAAACTTGTGCGAATGAATCACTTCCTAAAGATGATTGAATGCCTTAACCACTTTGAGGTATCCACTATATATATGAGTCTTGTGTAGACCTTGCAAAACCCTTATGTTAAAATATTATAACTTCGAAGAATATTCTAAATGTATTTTATTGTTGTAATTTATCGGAGATGTTTTATTCCTCTATCGGGATGTTACTATTGTGTTTGTTCATCATAGAGTCATGAGGTAAAACCTCTGTTGTAAGTTTGGTAAATAGAATCCTCCAAAATATAATATTTTATTGTTTTGTGTATTCCTAGGTGAAGTCGGCCCAGTAAGTTTGTTGGGGCTGACCTGTTAAGGAAAACGTCAAGTGGAAGATAGAGTATAAATAGAGGAGATGTGTTCCTCATTTAAAACACACACACACACACTTGTATATATTGCATAGGAGATAGAGAGAGACATATCTGCAAGGAGAAGGAGCACTTGTTTGGCATTTTATCTGTGTACTTTTGATACATCTATATAGAGGAAGTTTTATTGGGTTTTCTTCCCCTATAGGGTTTCCTAGGATAAATCTGTGTCTATCTTGTGATTGTGTTTCTTTCAGTAATAATGCATATGCTATTGTTGTGAAATTGAATTGAATATTAATAGTATCTATCTAGCATACAAAATATTAACATGGTATCAGAGCTAGCCTAAATAGAAGGGCTTTCACAAGGTGAAACTCTCTCTACTCTCCCTCCAACAACAAATTAGGGTTTTGTCAAAATTGGAAACTTGGAGATATGATTGCCTAGAAATTTGCGCCTTCCTATAGCACATCTATTGATCCCTCGATCGAAATTTTTGAGTGGGTATATCTTCGGGAAAGTCAAACGTTAGTTTGGATTTTACCAGAAAAGTACATAAAACCATAAAACTGCAAATCAAAATCTCGCAAGTCAATTTTGAGAGGTGAAGAGTTGGAATCTACATAAACCAAGGGTACCAGTGAACTTGGCTCAATCAAGCGCATATCCCAGTAAGGTCAGTTCTGCATTCTGAGAAATTTCATTTTTTAGTGACCTCCTGGATAAGATGGCCCCAAGCAATAAGATTGAGGATAAGCTAGAATGCATAGAGAATTTATGAGAATGGAAATATAGGATTGGTCTCATTCTTAGAGAGAATGATCTTGACAAATACATCAAATAAGAATTTGCAGAACCTAAAAAGGATTAAGCTAAGGAGAAGCACAAGAAAGCCCTGATTAGGGCAATGAGGATCCTTGTTGATTCTATCAAATATCACTTGATTCCTCAAGTGTCCTCCAAAGATACCCCAAAGGATATGTATGATTCCCTTCTCCAGAATGTATGAAGGAAGGAAGATCAATAGAAAGATGAATTTGAGATCTCAATTGAAGAGTATCAATATGAGCTAAGGAGAATCCATTCAAGACTACTTCACAAGGGTCTCCCTGTTCAAGGAGAAACTAGAAGCCATTGAAGACTCCCTTGATGAAGATGAACTAGTTATGATTGCTCTTAATGGCCTCACTATACCTTGGGATTCATTAACACAGACTATGTGTGCCAGAAAGGAAAGCATGAAGTTTGACATTGTATGGGAAGATTGCATCCAAGATGAGGATAGAGTAGCCAATAGAGAATATCTAGTTAAAGAAGATGATCAAGCCCTAGACAGCCATACCAAAAGAGTAAGAATTAAATCTAACTTCAAGAAGGAAATACAAAAGGATTCTCTACCTCCCAATAGGTTCCAAAGGACAAGAGGAAACAATTAGAGGCAATACTACTCCAAATTTCAATGTTTCCATTGTTACACGATAGGACACATTGCCAGAAATTGTCCATCGAAGAAAGAAGAATACAATAAGAACAACAAAATACATCATGCACACCTAGTTGAAGATAAAGAAGAAGAGTAATAAGGACCTCAAATAAAAAAAATAAAAAATAAAAAGAAGATGCATAAGAGTATGTATTATTCTTTGCACTCTCTGGGTCTATGACACCTAGAGAAGATACATGGCTTATTGATACTGGTGCTGCAAAGCACATGACATGACAAAAGAAAACTATGCCAAAATTTGAAGAGAAGAACTCTCCTAAAAAAATATCATTAGGAGGTGATTATCAATATCCTATCAAAGGTATTGGCGAAGCAAGATACAAGCTTGATTCTGGAACCCCCATGAAGATGAAGGAAGTTTAATATGTACCAGGTTTGAAGAAGAACTTACTTTCTATCTCAGCATTAGAGAAGAAAGGATATAGGGTTGCATTTAAATATGGACAAGAACTTATGTGGCCCAAAGGAAAATCAATTGAAGATACAATTGTCATTGTTGAAGAAGAAGGAGGATTATATAAACTCAACGGACATTCACAAACAACCCTTGTTCATGACACCACTAGCCCAAGTGAACTGTGACATAGGAAGCTTGCTCACATCAACTACAAAGCACTACCCCATGTGAGCAAAGAAGTAACAGGTTTACCATATTTGAAGATCGATCATGGAGGCACGTGTAAAGGATGTGCAAGAGGAAACAATATCAAGAATCCATTTTTGAAGAGTGAAACAAAGACTAAAGGTACGTTGGAATTAATTCATTCAGATGTATGTGGTCCAATGCCCTCCACATCTTTGAGTGGCTATTAATATTATGTTACATTTATTTATGACTATTCAAGAAAGACATGGATATATTTCTTGAAAACAAAGGATGAAGTATTCAGAAAATTCAAGGAATTCAAAGCCTTGATAGAGAATCATTCAAAAAGAAAAACCACGACACCCAGAACAGATAATGGTGGGGAATATACTTCAAAAGAGTTTGAATCCTTTTGTAAACAAGTTGGAATCAAGAGGGAACTAACCACTCCCTACAATCCTCAATGGAATAATGTTGTGTAAATAAAGAATAGGTCCATTATGGAAGCAATGAAGACAATGATACATGATCAAGATCTTCCCATGCATCTATGGGATGAAGCAGCAAGAACAACATTTTATGTACATAATAGATTGTCTCATAGTGCCATTGGATTCAAGACCCCAGAAGAATTGTACATGGAAAAGAATCCTGAAGTGAGCCATATTAATATATTTGGTTGTCGAGTATATGTTCACATTATAAAAGAAAAGAGAACCAAGTTGGACCCTTCCAGAAAGAAGGGAATATTTGTTGGATACTGTTAAGGCTGAGTTCCTTGGAGAAGAGATGCAACAGAACCAGATCAAGGTTTCGTGAGGTACCCAACTTGAAGCAAAGGTATATTTGTACTTTCATTATTAATAAATATGTGATGTCCTTCTTCTTCCCAAATCATTGTTCATGTGATTGAATCTATGTTTATGTTAATCAAATTATTATTTCATGTTTCTTTGATTAGTATTGCTTTACATATGGTCATATTGGTTTGAGAAAGGTATAATTCATTTTGCAGGTATCTTGGAGCAAGAGGAGGATTGAAGGGCCTCTTTGGATCAACCTTCGTTTGTTAAGGTATGAACCATTCTAATCTCTGAATCTTGTTTATATATACTTGCAGAACCATATGCATCTCTCTTTCAACCCCGGTACGTTGATGGCCTCTTAAACTCTAGTCATAGGAAACTTTCCTCTACAATAGAACTAACGAATCCATTGGGGAAATCCTTGTCTATTTGGGGTTTCTCTATCTTTCTTCCAGTCTTTTGAAAGGTTTCAGGTCCTTCTTTCCACTTAGGAACACCTCCCCTGCCTTCCTAAGGCATTTTTTTACCCTTTTTTGGTTTTTTCCCCACCCATACGTGAGTTGTAGACTAAAAATTCATGTGTCTGGGATGTACACGCGACCTGTGTAATACTGTCAACCCACGTATGATATGAGACATAACAGTAGGGAAAATCGCATATGCCCCTAAAACAGTGTTTTTTTTCCTCATTTTTGTGGTTTTTCTGTTGTTTGAGGGTTGTTTGGTAGCTCTTTTGGGGTCTGCTGTAGGTGCATGAATCCAAGGAGTGAGTGTCATCCCTTTTGGGTGCTATTTATCTAGTTTGCAAGTATTTTTATAGCATTGGGGTTTTCTCTTTTATCATCCCCCCCACCCTCTTTGCTTGGCATGATTTTTGGCTTATGTTTTTGGTCAGCCTCTGTTAGTGATCTTGGTATGAACTTAGAAGCTTATTGGTCTTTGTTTCCTTATTATTTTGTTGGTTAACTTCACCTTGCCAAAGTAGTTGACTTGTCTCTTATGCAAGCCTTCCTTCCAAGTAGGGTTTATACTGATTTTAGGGCATTCTAGAGTCAGTTTGTTGCCTGTATTGCAGAGTTCCTTTTGCTTTGTTCTTGTTATTTGCATACTTTACTTTGTAGGTAAGTTTTTCTTTCACAATTATAAAAGAAATTGAAAAGAACATATGGTTGTTTAATATGCATGTAGATTAGGGTTTTGTCTTTAATGCACTGCATATCATTATTCTTGAAAAAATACAAAGAAATTGTTCTTTTGTGGCTTTCAAGTTTTCTATTTGAAAAAGAAAGAGAATTTTTTTTTATTTTTGCATTTCATTTTCTCTTTGATTATTCATTTTGTTTCAACTTTGAGTCAAAAAACCATTGGTTTCACCTCCGCCACCCCCTTTGAGTAATTAACATCCCTTTAAAATAAACTCTTAATATTTAAAATTTATTAGTAATTGTATATTTCTAGGGACGACACACACTAGTTTAGGCTAGTGTTTTGGGTTAGGTATATCTTAACTGCCCAAAAATTCAAACTCAAGCATAGTGGACTATCTATTAGGAAATACAACTTCATTAGGAAAGACACCAGAAATCTCCTCTCACACAGGAGTCAAGCACGAGGTCGTGCGATACTGAGTTGTTGGAGAGGGCCCCTCCACTTCTCAGTAAAGCATACACCAAAGCTGGTGCACGTTTGGGGACTCATCCAGTATCTCCTCTTGACCTCGTGTGGTTCCTGGTATTGTTTGGGTTTCAGGCTTAGCTACCCTGTCCATGTGCATCGGTTGGATTGACGGCTGTTCCAGCGGAATTTCTCTACGATTTTGGTAGCCTTAGTATCTTGTCAGTTAGGATCTTACATGGGTGGCATTGGAAGGCTATTTCCATTGCACCTAGGGTATACTTGGAAGGTAACCTCAATAAACAATCTGGGAGGGTGGTTGGGTGATTCCAGCGCTTGCACCCAGAGGGATCTTCACGAGATGCCAAGTAACTACTCTCCTTTCTTCACTTGTTAGTTTTGAGCCCTCATCATCGCATAATTTCCTTTGGAAGGAATATTTTTTTGCTTGGCTTGATACTTAGGTATTTTTATAGTGGTGTGTTCTTTGTACTGTTGGTTTTCTATCGACCTCAGACTTTGTCTTATTGTTTGAAACTATGGTTAACCCCCCTTTGAACACCAACCAAGAGATCCCCATGCTGGGAACTCCTTGTACTATTCCTCTCACAAGGAATGTTGGTGTTCCTTTGATGGCCACCTTGAATCTTCCTAGATTCACCCTAGGGCTATCGGTGTGGTTCTTTTCCACTCCAACTGTCCTAAATGCTTATGATGCTTCTCAAGTAAGCTCCTTATATCAAGGGAATAAAAAAACTACTTCCCCTTCACATGTAGTTTCTTCTCCTCCTCCTTCTACCTCATGTGGTGAAAGTGTTGATACTAGTAACTGATAGTCTAAAATAAGTACAAGAAGGAAGAATAGGAAGAAGACACATAAGCAAGGGGGAACCCGTTCAACCTCTGGAGGTCAAGTTGAACGTCACCACCTAGCCTCTACAGTTCGTGTTGGGGGCACATATCCAACCTCTGGAGGTCATGTTGGATCGAAGCACTCAACCTCTGCAAGTCAAGTTTATCTTCACCATCCATCCTCTATTGATCATGCTGGTGGGATCCTTCCAATCTTTCCACGGCACGTTGGATCCAGTCACTCAGCCTTTGCAGTTCATGCTGAGGGCACCCATTTAACCTCTGTAGGTCAAGTTGAACCTCCTCGTCCAACCTCTATAGGTCATGTTGGATCCATCCACCCAGCCTCTAAAGGTCATGCTGGGGGCACACACTCAACTGTTGCAAAGCATGTTGATCCTGCCCGTCCAACCTCTACAGGTCATGTTGGACCCAATCTCTCATCCTCTGCAGGTCATGCTGGAGGGATTCTCTCAGCCTCTGTGGTTCATGTTGAACACAAACTTTCAGCCACTATGAGTCATGTTCACACTATTTAAAATACTAACTATTCAAAACACAAGCCCAAGTTTCCTTGTAAGCTTTGTGAGGGATACCACCTTACTTATCTATGTCATGCCATCGTGGAGGTGTGAAGAGTTTGGTTTCATGGTCATCCTGTTTTTCAACATCCTGTATTTTTTTCAACAACCAACCTCTCTTAGTCAGGCTGAACCCAGTCACCCAGCCTCTGGTGGTCACGTTGGGGGAAAACTATCAGCCTATGTAGGTCGTGCTGAGAGAAAACAGTCAGTTGTTTCTAGTCATGTTGACATTGTTGACAAAACTGGTCGTTTCAAGTGTAAACTTAAGTTCCCTTGTAAGCTATGCGAGGGAGATCATCTTACTCACCAGTACCCTGCTATCGCAGAGGTGCAAAGAGTGTGGTCCGAGACTCAAGAATTTATTTCTCTTGAACAACCTATAGTTTCTCAACAACCTACTCAACCCTTGGTTGATCTAGTGGTCGAACCTTCTCAATCTTTGGTTCACCCCACTCTTCTTTCGGAGAGTGATCCTTATGTGATTGAGCCAATGTCATCTTTGGTCAATCCCATTCTCGCTTCAGAGAGTGACTTTCATGAAGCGGTTGAATCGATTCCATTGTCGATCAATCCCACTCTTCCTTTGGAGAGTGAAGTGGCTTCTAGTCACATTTTCTTCGCTTCCAGTTTAGAACTTACTAAACAAGAAGGAATTGAATTTTTTTTGTATGAAACCCTACCAAGCTCTCGGATTGCTACCTTTGATTGGGATGGCCTAGTTGAGTTGCGCCTTATTTTTAATGCACCTTTCCAAATAAAGGCCAAAGTTGAACAATACATGATTGTTCGTTGTATTGTTGATGAAGGAGCCTTAGTAATTATCTTGTTTTCTCGTACTTGGTGAGGAATGGGATCTCCCATCCTTGTGTCGACTGCTAGTTAGTTACTGGAATTTGATAGAAGAACTAGTATAGAATTGGGAATTCTTTCTCAAACACCCGTTACTTTAGGTGGGAAGATCGTCTGAGTTGACTTCATGGTGATTGAGGACCCCTTGGGCTTCAATATGCTCCTCGGGCATGATTATGTCTATGCCATGCAAGCTGTGGTGTCAACATTCTTTTGTGTCATGTACTTTAATCACTACGAATAAATTGTCACTATCGATCAGTTCAATTTTCTTGATCCATATCTTGACCCTACTAGAGACCAGGTATTTCCTTTATTGATTCCTAGATTTTCTATAGACACTACCCCGCCACAGGTGAGCTATGTGGCCTCATTTCCTTTGTGTTTAATTTCTACTGAGAAGCAACCTTTGTTTTCATGCTTAGATTCTCAGTACTTGGTCCCAGCAGTTGACCAGGTGATTCATCCTATACAGACTATGGATCCTACTCTCCACTCTGTCAATTCGTTTGAAAGTTTATACATGTTTCCTATCTCAGATCATCTCCATCCTTCGGATGAAGTATTCCTAGAGTCTTTGATACAGTCTAACCTTCTTATGGATGTCAATTTAGTTGTGAATAAGTATAACCTTGATTTTATTAGTAAGCCTAATCTTCCCATGGATCGGTCTTTTTATGTTGGTCTGGTTGAGTTCGTTGACTCTTCCTTCGAACAGAAAGTCAGTGAACCCGATGAGTTTTATTTTTATTCTAGATTTTTCAACTCCTATGATACTAAGTTTGTTCCTGCAGACTCTATCTCCCTTGTTGGTTTTTTCTTTTCTTCTGAGGTTGATCTTATTAATCATAAACCCTTGGATCTTGGCACTATAGAGTCATCTTTGATTGATTCTTCCTTGAATACACCTTATTAGAAGATAGCAAAGTCGCATGTGTTTCTGCCAAAGTGACTTGCATCGGATCTTTTCTTCTGAATGTGATTTTGATGTTGTTGTTTCTTGGAGACAGGATTTTTAGTTGCATTCACAACTATTTACTGGCCTCGCCTTGTTGTTCAAGTTGTAATTGCATTTGCATGTACCCTTCTCACGCTTTTGAGCCTGATGTCGGCTTCCATGTTTTTTTCTTGTTATATAATCCTTCATATTTGCTCTCACTATCACCTATCCTTGTACCTTTTTTCCACTGCAACTTGACAACCTTTACCTGGAGGAGATGCTCTTCGAGCGTCCTTATATTGCTCGCTTTCCTTACATTATGCACATGTTTTCTCCTTGCGCTTGGAACTAGTTCCGCCTACATATGGAACTCATCTCCTCGCATTTAGAGTATTCTTTTTGTTCTCCTTCGAGATTGTTAAAAAAAGTAAGGAGGCCGTGAGTTGACTTTTTCAAACTCGTTAAAAATTCATGGGAAAGATATGGAGCTATCTTTAAGCCCTCGTATGACTCCTTAAATTTGACTAGATTTTCGAGTAAACTTGTTTGTTCAGACTAGTTAAGGTAACTTGAACAATCATCTACATAGGTATAAGTTTACCCCTTTTTTTGACCTTGTGGATTAATTAGGAAAAAGGAATACTCTATTTTATTCGAAATCTAGAAGAGTATCTTCAGGCATAGGTTTATCTCTTTTCCAGAACTAAAGGACTAAACTTATGGAAAAGGAACATTTTCGAGCTTAGTTTTCTCTTTTTCATGCTCTACACCTAAAACATGAAAAATATTCTGAGTGTACTTTATGTCTTTGTCATGCTTGCTAAAACCTAAAGAACAAATCATCGAGTTTACTATTGTAAGCACCATTTATTCTAATCAAATGGATCTTTCCAAGTGATATTGGATTCCTTCACACTCGTTAAAATCAAGATACATGCCACTTCTGAAGGTGCGTCGATCTAGTGATAATTTACCCCTTTTTCAGACCTTGTCGACTAACTACGAAAAAGGAACACCTCCATTCACTTGGGCTAAGAGAGTTCTCCTCTGTATCGCTTTACACTTTGTCAGACTTAGGAGACTAAATTTATGAAAAAACACCCCTATGGAGTCTTCTTTGGAGTTTTGAAACTCTCAAAACTATAAAAAAATCATCGAGCATTCACAAATTTGGGCTCATAAAATCCACGAATCAGTGCTTTATCAAGCATTCTTTTATCTCTTCTTCGGGCTTGCCAAAAATGAAGAAGGTCCCGAGTTTTCTTTCTTGGACTCATTAAACCTTTAAAAGAAAGAGGGAAGGGAAGTTCTTTCACATGTATTTTACATCATGGCAACAAGTCATGTTTCCTTGAACAAAGCACCAATTTTGAGTCTATCAATAAATGGGTTTCAGACTTTGACCTTATCTCGATTCATAGTTTTTACTCCTCCTATTGTTCTCTTTTCCAATTTTATGGGGAATCTGTCAATGTCTCCTACATTGCATATTTGTGTCGTTTGGTCCTTTTGTGTTAAAAGATGCCTAAGTCACTTTTGTGTCATGCTCATTATTCAAGGATTAAACCTTTGTCGGTAATTCTGCAATTTCTTTGACCTTGTGTGTCGTCCGTTCCCCGGTATCAGTTCATTACATCATGTCCTTGGCGGTCCTTGTCTTGAAATTTTGTACCAATTCCATATCCAATTATTCTTTGACTTACCTCGTGTTGGATGATGAAGGATGCATTAATTTCTTCCTTCCAACAGATCTCTTCCTATCAAATGCAACACATCTTTCTCTGGGAATGAGATTTAGATTTTATGACAATACCTTGGGGATTGCAGTCATCAGTGGCAATTTCCCTCACTATTGGGTGGTGGGAATACCTTATTGTCTCCTACTCGATGTATTATTCAAGTGTTCGACTTCAATTCATTGTATCCACACTTGTTAGAATGTACTAGGTACCTTGGGGACCATATTCATTAATGGTGGCTTCCCTCAATTTTGTTAACGTTCTCATCACTGACCGGTAATCAAACAGTTTCCTCCATGTTCGACTTCAACTCCTTTATTTGCATGGTTAGGATTTGTACTTTTTTGGGAGGTTTGGAATGAAGACCTTAGTCCTATAGTAGCATTGTCATTTTTTCTATTTTCCAGAGTTGTGCAATACATTGTCACACTTCATATGACATTTTACTGAGACATGGATCCACCTTGTTCATTTGTGGCCATGACTCCTTTAGATTTGATATGCGCCTTTTTGCATATTGAGCGACCATGATAGTTTCATCAGTTATACATATGTTGGATCTGCCTGTATATTTATGATGATCATTTGTATATGGACCTGTATGTACTAGAAATCAGTTTTGTCTGACATTTATCTCTCTTTCAGGTACCTCCATTCGATCCTTTTGGTCTTAGATTCTCTGCTCTCTCCATACTCAGATGTTTCCTTTATAATGTATTTCGGATATCATCTTCCCCTCTAAACTCATACATTAGGCAGAATCTGTTATAGCCCAAAATAACACATCTCTACCTCTGACATCTTTCCCATGATTTCGTCGCATGTCGACACTTCATGAAAGTCATTGAAAGTCAGTGAAAAAACACCTAACTTGGAGGATCTATATCTAGAGTTCTATAAACCTGTTTAACCTATTCTCTGTGTCGTTGGAAAGGTAACTAAGTCAGCTAAAACTTTCCAGCAGATACCAAAGTCTGAAAATTCCTAAATGTACCCTTCAAATGAGCATCTTTTACCTATACGCGACTTTTCATACATGGTACTCGCGTATCGTACACGACTTGTTCTATATGGTACCTACGTGTACCTTTTTATACTGAACTATTGTCACTACAACTCACATATCCTTTTGCATACGCAACTATTGTCATTGCAACCCACATATGATATGTGACTATTGTCACTGTAACCTGTGTATTCTTCCTATAGATGTCAAAAATGGAAGTTTCTCAAATTTTGGGTAGTTTGGGTGGTTATTCAACTGACTCCTTCAGTTGTAACTACTTTTCCTTCGACCCTATATCTTAAGAAATGTATAAATAAAGGTAGGGAGGTCCATGAGAAGAGACTTGAATCTTTTCATTGTTATGCTGGAGGAATTGGGACTCTCTTTCCATTGCACCTAAAAATTTCACAGTTTCCTATTTGCGTTTCAAAAATCCTAGCCTGAGATTCCCTTGGCAACTTTTTTTCCATCCCTGGGAAGACCAACGCTTTTCCCCAATTATGAAAGAGCGTCGATGGTGCTCTATCCTGTGCAGTAAAATGCGTCAGCTCCTATTTTTATTTTGGCAGTAGGCGTTGTCGGCGCTTCTCCTTATTGAGTAAAAAGCATCGATGCTCTTTCATTTGAATCCAAGTGTGTTGATCAACCAAAAACATGAAAAAAAAATTCTAGAAGATTCCTTTTGAAAACCTTTGTGGGGTTGGTTCCTACTTACCAGGGAAAGGTGGAATTTGCCTTCCTCACCTGTTGGGATCACCTCCTATCCATTTCCTAAGTGAATCTCATGATAATGGGCCTATAAATGAATCCTTCATGGAGTGAGTAAAATAAGGCCAAAGAAAGCACCATTATGTTGTTGGATTGAGATCTAGTTTAGAGGAAAGATAGAGTGAGCTTGTGTGTGAATAGGCTGTTGTAGGTGTGAAGGATTGTAGATTTTTTGTGGAGGATAAAGCCAGCAACATCAAGGCTTGGTTGTAACTTTAATCTCTTTTATTATTAATACAAAAGTGTTCTCCTTTCCCGTATTTAATGTGTTAATATCAGTTAAATGCTATTAGACTCCTTGATCACTAACATAGATGATTGATTTGTCATGATGCTCTAACTTTGTGCTTTTTTCTTTTTATCTCTTTTGCAGGTACTGAAGATTGCAAGAAGGACTTTTGGAACGAGGAAAAAGGTACTTAGGTCTGACTTATGATTTTGGTTTCATCTTGATCAAATTGATTATCTAGGGGAAGGATATGATGTTGTGCTATTTTTTTCTACACTTGTGTCTTACAGGGTATAGGAACAAGAAGTTCCTGCATCAGTTGCAGAATTCCTGGAAATAAAATTGGTGAATCCGCTATGGAAAACTTAATCCAGCTAGATCTGGGGTAGATCCAATCAAATCTGGAGCATATCCAGTTAGATCTACAATTGTTGGTAACTTTCTTATCTTTGAAGTTTACATTCTCTTCCTTAGCTCATTTCAGCTGATAAGATAATTGATCTATCTTATTGTTCTATTAATTGCCTCTGTTTGGAATTTGTTTTTACTCCTTTCAATCCAAAACATTCCATTGTTTTCTTGTTTCTCATGTATATATTTACTTTTTCCATCCATTGATCCGTCGGCACACCTAGCTATATCTGATAGAGCATCATTACCTCATAGTCACCTTTTTCCTCTTGGTGTTCAGCGCCAATAGTGACTTTTTGTAGTTTACACAGAGCACTGACGGTGCCATGTTTCACTGTTGGACCCTACGGTATATTGCAAGTTGCAATAACTTAACAATCCTAGTGAGAGACCGGCTATCTTCATCCCATACTATCATTTAATTTTGCTTGCGGCCTTTAGCTTGTATAGGTTTGTTTGTGTGTTTTTCCTTCTTCTTTGACCTAGGGTAGAAAGCTTCGGCCATCACCGTGGCTAAGCAATTTGCAAGGCGTTCTCATAGATTGCATAGTATACCACCTGACTCTCCTCCTACTGTGGAAGGAAACAAAGGTGAAAGAATGGAACGAACGGCTTCTGCTAATGCTCGTGTAGAAACTAATTCAGCTACTGAAACTAGAGAAGACTTCTCTGTTTATAACAATCCTTTGGTCCAACTGCCTCTTGCAGCTACCACAACCTTTTATTTTCCAATGGAAGTTCAACCCGACGTATCTGACAGCATGTTCAATCATCCACCTGATGAAACTATAGAAGCAAAATATGGCCCAAATTATCCTTTTTTGAGAACCTCTCTAAGACAGTCTATTGTTGAGTATGGAACTACCACAACTAAACCAGAGCCATCTATATTTTCCCTTTATTACAAATTCTCCATAATGCTCCAACAAATGAGGGGTTTTTCTGTGATTCTATTGATCATTTGTGTAAAAGTGCATAAATGTTTTGAAGAATAAGTATATCTCCTCATCCCAATCCTTCAAGAACAACTCCACCTGGGTATCGTGCCCTTTCACCACCACACATAGCTCTTCTCCCGGAATCACCAACCCAAAATTTGGTTACTAAAGATCCAGTTTCCACCCCCACTCCTAGTCAAAATCTATTTCAGACCCCCTCTCCCATTCAAAATTCCCCATTTGTTTCAAACTCTCTGATAGTTTCTATGCCCGGGGGGCATCCCCTAGAACAAATTCCATTTTCTACCGGAGGGAATATTTCTAACATGGGGCAGAACTTGCCAACTGGATCACCAGCAGAGAACATCCCTCATCCCAATACCACTATGGTGGTACTACATTCTGTCTAGGGAGGATCGATGTTGATTCTCTTTCTTGGGGATATACTTATCCCAGGAATCAACCACCCACGATTCATCAATATTATAAACCAGCACCATCGAGGGAAATCTATCCCAGAATTCCCTACCCTGGAAATTTTTTTGTACCTTGGGGACAACCGAATTGGTCTAATGTTCCATTTTATGGAGGATCTTTTGTAAACACGGCTGGAGGATATGGAGTTCCCCCCGGAGGCCCACCACATGGAGGACCCCCGAGAGGACCTGGAGGGTCTCGAGGATCTGGCAGATCCAGAGGACCTGGTGGACCATATGGAGGACCACCACCTAGAAGGCCACCACCCGGAGGGCCAACATCTAGAGGACCTCCTCCTGGAGGCCCACCACTTGGAGGACCCCCACCTAGAGGACCACCTTATGGAAGAACACCATCACCACCTCGCCCTAGAGGCCCACCTCCCTTGGGTGGCCCCCCACCTGGAGGACCTTCGAGTAACCAACAACCTAATAAACCGACCTCGGGGGCATCATCTATGCCCATTTATCAATCTTACTATGGTCCTACTGGTCCACAAATGCCATACCAGTATTACCAGTATCCTCAACCCAATCAACATTTCCATTTCTAGCTACATTAGATCTTCCAGATGTATCCATATTGATAAATGATCAATTCATCATGACCCCTCTTGGCTAGCCATTCCGGTCAAGTTACCTTCGGATATACCAAAATTTGATGGTAAACCCGGTGAGGACCCTAAGAACCATGTGATAACCTTTCATCTATGGTGTTCATCAAATTCTCTGATGGATGGCTCGATCCATCTACGATTATTTCAGAGAACCCTCGCTGGAAATGCTGCAAAATGGTATATGGATCTACCACATCACTCTTTCTGGGATTTCAACACTCTAGCAATGGCATTCTTAACTCACTTTCAATTACCAATCCAGTACGAAATAGGTACATACCTCTTGACCTCACTTCGCCAAACTACATCAACCCATATCTCCGATCCGTGCTCCGATAATATACATGAATGGAGAAGAAGACATAGATTAATTAAGGCTTCCATTCCTAATTAGTTAATTGCTGATTGGTTTACGAAGTATTTACTCCCACCCATTTCTAGAGATTTTTCCATGGTAGGTGTTTTTACCGAGGAGAAATCCATTGCCCATGCTCAGCACCTAGACCTGGTCTATTCCCATTTAGGTACTTTGTATGATTTAATTCCCCATGCTTCTCAACCCACAACTGATCCATGAAGACCTGTAACTGAACCACCTACTGATGGAATCCTTGGTTCATATCAAGTACAGACAGCGGCAAAATCTACCAAGAACCAAACTCAACCCTCCGCACCAGTAAGTCAACCAGCACCACCACCCAAAACTGCACCTCCTCCTGTTGCTTCCACCAATATAAATGCGGTTCAATCTGCTAAATCTTAGGGTGGAAAAAACAAAAGGTAAGAATAAATTGAAAAAACCTGATAATCAACATGAAGGTAATAAATCACCAAATCCTAATGTCGATTCCAAAGGTAAGAGAAAGGTAAAATAGCCCTGCTTAATATGTGGAGGTGATAATTTCACCAAGGAATGTCCTTTTCGAGAGGAAGTTCACAAGTTTTTGAAAAGTTCACCCACCCCAACAGTTCTCAAAGACCCTTTTCCCACCCAACAACACTTGATTGATCATAAATCCTTGCATGGGCCTTCTTCATCCATTAATAAAGTAAAAATGATGTCCAATGAAACGATTAATCTGGATACAAGAGAACATAGTTATGACCCCCCTCCAAAGAAGAAACCTGATGAAGTTTCATCCGATAAACCCTCAACTTCCACACCTCCTCCTAGTAATGGTATTCATATTGAAAAACCTATACCTGAGGCAATGTTCCGCCCACTCAAGAGTATGCTTCATAAGTCCATTATTAATCCTAATGCATGTGCTGCCCAATACTATAACATTGTAGAATATTTGGATTAGGAACCATGTGTTATGTCGGCCGTAGAAGTACTACAAAATTGTCCCACCTTGTGAAAAAAATTGCTCACAGCACTTGGAGCTATGGATCCTAAGAATAGTAACATCATTTCTTTCAAAATGGATGACTTTAAAACTAAGCTCTCATGTCAGTTGGCTTTCCAGCTAACCACTAAGGTTTCTGGAAAGAATATCTGTCATACCATTTTTGACAAGGGAGCCTCTACTTCGGTTGTATCTTTGTCTTTTTGGAGAGCCATTGGCTCTCCTGAGATTATTCGTTCACCTACCACACTCAAGGATTTTGATGGTTACGACATTCAACCCTATGGATTACTCCTTGCTATCCAGGTTGAGCTAGGGGGGGAATTAGTCTCCATCCACATTGAGGTCATTGGTGCTCCTTTGGACTACAACCTACTCCAAGGTCGTAACTGGTTTTATGCTATGCAAGTTGTAGCATCGACCGTTTTTCAAATCGTCTAGTTCCCATTCCAAGGAAGGATTCTCACCATAGATCAGTTAGATTTCATTACTCCTGATTCTATTTCCAATGATGCAAACAACATTCCGCTTCTGCTACCCCACAGTATAAAAATATTGGAGTAGGCCTCCTTAAAGACTCTTCACTCATGGGAGTCTTTCTATTGTCAAATCCTCCTACTGCTTCGCAGACTGCATCCATTAATATGATTTCTACCTTTATCATAGACAAAGGAAAATTGATTGTTGAATCAACATCACTTAGTCTTTTTGAAGAAGTATACAATGCAATACAATCCACCAGTGACCCTACCATCAACGATAATTTGTTGGTGGACTCAGATGTTTATCAACTACCATATTGGTTAGACAGCACCCCCCCCCATCTCTAGATTATATTTCACAGACACTTTCTACGGCTGAATCCATTGTGGAAGTTATGTCCCTAGAAGAGATGCCTTGGAGAGATCATCATCATCGATCTTATTTCCTTCCCCCTTGCCATGTGGTATAAGAGCACTTCGAATCAGCGGTTTCATGTGATGTAGTCACGGACCCTCAGTCTCCAATTCTCACTCATAATGTCGAGTCAGAAGGAAATTTATGCAATATTACCAAAACCATTCCTGTGGATATATCAGTGAAATTAGGTGTTTCAGAGAATATTCAAATAGTCCAGAACTCTTTTCCTTCCGAGGTTCAGTTATATACGACCTTATTCAAGGAATTTTGAGATGTCTTTTCTTGGACATACAAGGAAATTCCAGGGATTGATCCCTCCATTGTCGTTCATGAGATAAAAACCTACCCTGGTGCTAATCCAGTTCGCCAAAAATTATGCCAGGTACATCCACAAAAAGTAGCAGCCATTAAGGAGGAAGTTGAGAAATGTCTGATGGATGGTTTCATTTACCCCATGCCTTTAACTAAATGGGTGTCCAATATAGTTCTTGTGAATAAAAATCAAGGTACTATCAGGGTTTGTATCGACTTTAGGGACTTGAATCGGACTTATCAAAAAGACAATTTCCTAGTCCATATATCGACCAAATAATCAATAATTGTGCTGAAAGCGTCATCTTTTCATTCATGGGTGGATTTTCCATCTATAATCATATTGAAATTCTCCCTTCAAATCAACATAAGACAACCTTCAATTTCCCATGGAGGACCTTTTCCTACTGCAAGTTCCCTATTAGCTTGAAGAATGTTGGCGCTACATTTCAACACGCCATGTCGTATCATTTTCATGATATCAAACATGTTGTGGAGCCCTATCTCGACGACCTGCCTGCTCACTCCAAGCAGTGGGACCTTCATGTCAATTATCTAAGAGCTATTTTCCTTATATGTGATCATTTCAACATTCGTTTGAACCCCCACAAATGTGTTTTTTGTGTCGAAACTAGCCTTTCTTTTTGGTTTCATCATGTCTAAGGATGACATCCATATTGAGTTTTTGAAGATCGAAGCCATCCTAACTCTACCCACTCCCACTAATGTAACAGAACTCCAAAGTTTGCAAGGGAAAGAAATTTTTTTACATCATTTTGTCTGCAACTATGCAGAAAGGACACATGGTTTCATGAGGTTGCTTAAAAAGGATACACCTTTTTTTCTGAGATGACTCCACGCAGCGTGTGTTTGACAATATCAAACATGCTCTTACCCATGCACCTATGTTGCAACCACCTGATTACACTAAGGATTATTCCATGTACATGGTTGCATCCTTGTCAACTATATGCATGGTCCTAGTTCAAACATATTAACATGACCAAGAACATGTGATTTACTATGCTAGTAAGAGTCTTCTAGACTCCGAAACTCGATACTCACATGTGGAGAAACTAGCTCTAGCCACAGTCATCGTGGTCCAGAAGTTCCATCACTATATATTGCTTTGCACTACTACCGTTTATGTTGACTCTAACCCCATGTACTATGTTTTGACATGTCAGGTACTTGGGGGAAAATACTCACAATGGATCGTTATCCTCCAGGAATTTCAGTTGGAGTTTCTGAAAACCACTTCCAAGAATTCCCTTATTTTTGTTGAGATTATATGTGACCTTTCCCGTACTACGGAGGAAACAGAGCCCATCGATTCATTTCTTGATGAATCCTTGTTTCTAATTAGTATGATTGATCCATGGTATGGATATATTATTCTCCAGACTCTATGGTCTCAGCCCGCTGCCACTCGCGATGAGCGTCGTCGCATCCGCCACCAGGCTAAATACTATCTCATTTTGAATGATACCTTCTACCGTTGTGGCATTGATTCTATATTGCGACATTTTCTTACACATGAAGAATTTAAAATCTTCTTGAATGATTTCCACTCTAGAGCTTCTGGTGGTCATCTCTCTGGGTTGGCTACTACCCAGAAGATCTTGCGTGCAGGATATTTCTGGCCCTCAATTTTCAAAGACTGTATTGGAACAGTCAAGAAATTTCCCCCTTGTCAAATGTTTACCACTAAGAAGCACACCCATCTAGCTCTGTTCCATCCTATTGTATCAGTTTGCCCTTTTGTGAAATGGGGCATAGACTTCGTACATTGTAGGCCTACCTCAGCGAGGGGGCTTGGCTACATTATTGTGGCTGTGGAATATTTTACCAAATGAGCTGAGGCTATGCCCACATATGCCGAAGATGGGAAAATAGCTATGTTGTTCTTATTTAACCATATCATCGCTAGGTTCAGGATTCCTAGGGCCATTGTGACCGATCGTGGGTCACATTTCCAGTAAAAAATGATGGCAGAACTTAGTGCAAAGTTAGGGTTTCTCCATGATAACTCTATGCCTTACTACCCTCAGGCCAATGGTCAGGTTGAAGCGATAAATAAAGGGTTCAAAGCCATGCTTCAGTGAATGGTAGGGAAAGCCAAATCAAATTGGCACTTGCAACTATTTTCTGCACTTTGGGCCTATAGGACCACTGTAAAGACTATCACTGGTTTTACACCTTTTCAACTAGTATACGGGTTGGAAGCAACTCTCCCGATAGAATGCAAAATTCCTTCTCTAAAGCTCGTTGTAGAACTTATGCTTAACACCACTATAGAAAAGGAACGATTTTTGTATCTGAATAAGCTTGATGAAACTCATCGCAATGTTGCCTTATAAAATGAGGCACACAAACGGCGGATGAAAGTCCAATATGACAACACCATTCAAGCCCGCTCTTTCAGTGAAGGAGATTTGGTCTTGACTTATGAACATAAGCATGATAAGCTGGGGGTGGGGAAATTCGAATCTATGTGGCATGGGCCTTACATAATCAGTCATGTTTTGAAAAGGTGCATATGAGTTAGTAGACTATCATGGGATACCTCTGGGTGAGCCCCATAACGGGCTCTACCTTAAGAGATACTATACCTAGGTCATCTAGGATAGGCTCTTTTTAAATATTGTTTATAGATTGTTGTGTGTATTGTTTTGAAAAGTGTGGTTTCTTGTGTGATTTAATATGTGTTTTTCAAACCCTACTTATGCATATCCTATGCCTAATCGACAGATGACCACTTTTACTGGTTTCAAGGATGGTGCTAATCGTTACACATTGAATATTGCATCAGCAGATTGGGTACTGTACTCTCCTACAGGTGATCTGGTGACTTCAGGGGGTGTTTGTTTAGGTCCCTCCACCAACAATCTAGCAGAATATCACACAGTGATTGGATTGTTGACGAAAGCCCTAGCTAGTGATGTAAGGGAGATTAGGTTTTACCTAGACTCTGAACTAGTTGTTCAGCAGGTTAACCGAGTCTACACCGTCTGAAACCCCCTACTCCTTCGTACATTTCGAAGGGTTAGACTCTTAGAAAGGCCTTTTGATCAAGTCATGTATCAACATATTCCAAGACATTTGAATGTTGTGGTGGATTCCTTAGCTAATTATATCTTATATTGGTATATTGCTCATAATTGAAAATCCATTATAACATAAAAACATGCATGTGAATTCATAAGTAGGCATACATTTCACACGTCACATTTTTGCACACACATCTGTAAATAAATTTTGTCACATATATATGAAAATACTATAAAACTGAGATACAAAATTGGGCTGAAGCATCAAGCTTTCAGTGCCCCTAAAGTTCAGGAATGTCATAGTTCAAAATATACATATACAAGGAAAAATATGAAGCTTCAAAGCTTTCAGTATAAATACATATACAAAAAGTGGAAAGTCTTTGCAGACTAGTCATCATGGCGTTACTCATGGTAGCATATAATGGCTTGAGCCACTCTACGGAGTAGCTTGGAAAACCGTCATCAGACTCCCGCAGTATGATGCTGGTAGTGTCTGGGTAGGTCATCAGTGGTAACATCAGGAATCCCTACATTCAAATGCTTCAAGTTCTCCTCAAGATCGACCCCAAGCTCCTCATCTGCCTTAGAGTGATGGACCATCATATCTCTAACTCCTTCCCACCTCTCAATAGTGACATCCCAGCTGGACGAACAGGTCCAATGTCTACATAAACCATTTTCACTTGTCTCAGCATGACAAAATAAAAATTAAAAACATGATGAATAGTGTCTTTCTTACCTTGATCATCCCCCTCCTCTCCCTCGGGTAGTGCAAGCTCTGGGTCCTCGCAGAAGTTTTCCCCCTCATAGGCATAATCCTCGATCATGAGTAGTTGGCCCCTCAACCAGTGAAAGAAGGTTGATCCATAGAAAACCTTGGAACCCCCACCACCGTGATGGGCCATAACATAAACCCACCTGACCATCCTAGGATCCTCAAGATCAAGTCTTCTCATAGCCACCTAGGGTCTCATGTGAGGCACCCTCTGCAGGATGAAAGACACAACCACGGCTCTATAGCCAAATTGTTTGAGCTTTTCTCGCTTTTTCTTGTTCAGTTGATCCATCAGGCTGGCTAGCATGCCCTCGCACCAGTTGAATACTTTAGGCTCCATACACTCTAGGGAATATATCATATGCACCCTAGTGGTCAGGTGGGAGGATCTAGTCCCGGCAACCTTACCGATGGTATAAACAATCGTCCTCAAA
The DNA here is from genome assembly GCA_001517045.1 of Pseudotsuga menziesii. Lineage (NCBI taxonomy): Eukaryota > Viridiplantae > Streptophyta > Pinopsida > Pinales > Pinaceae > Pseudotsuga > Pseudotsuga menziesii. The sequence goes on from LPNX011219022.1 coordinate 58,180, forward strand.
GGGAAATATACTATATGCTAGATACGGTGCTTCCCATATTGGGAATGCATCCCCAATGCACAATATTTGTCAATCATATCATCCAAGGAAAACTCACCACCTCGTGGCTCGGACAGAACAACTTGTCTCCCTCTCTGAGACATCCCAGTCAAGAAGTATATGTCCTCTACGTCAATGGTCAGAGTGTGGTTCCCGACGACAAAATGTTGTTACTCAGGGTCCCACATGTCAATGATATACTCCAAGAAATGCACATAGGCCTTCATGCCTGGCACCCTGAAATATTTTAGTAACCCATAGTTCTGCAGGACCTCTATAGTGGCTGGATCACTGACATCTTGGAATTTTGTTGTTTCATGCTCATGCTCTTTCCATATTACCATGGCGTGGATGTTTTTTTGCACCTGCAAGACATCAAAAACATGCATTAGAACCCACTTCATGGATGAAAGAAAACACAAAAAATTGATCTTGATGGATGGAGGAGATGATTTTTTTTTTAAAACCTAGCTGCAGTGCCTCTTTCCTTCACAGACAAAGCACCCAACGCTTCTGTTAGCTATGGACAGAGCGCCTACGGTGCCTCTGTCTCTCCATTGTAGAGCGCTGAGTGTTTTCATCCTTGTTGGTTGTGGACAGAGCACCGTCGTGCTCATGGTTGGAAAAAAAATGACGCCTCCCAGTGCACGTTTTGGACTTCTAAAACTCTCCAAAAACCCTCCATCTCTGGTCAAAACCAAAACTAAATTACCATGGGAATGAAAATAATGGTTGGGGCACTTACCTCCTCCAAATGATTTGAGAAAGAGTGGACCGTAGCACTCGCAATCACCAAGGGAAGCTTTCCTCTTTTTGCTCCAACTCCAAGTTATTCAAATGGTAAAGTAACAATGGTAAAAACCTTTTAATATTACCTCCTATTTATAGCAATTTTGGTCTTTTTATTATTATTATTATTTAATTAGAAAATATTTTTTATTCCAAAATTACTTTAATAAAGTGGGTTTTTATTATTTGTTTTATATAGTTTTTTTATGAAGTTGGATTTAATGTTCTCTTTTAAGATTTTGAGTCAAATCTATATGGCTCATGACTATGATTTGAGCTCTTTCTTTCTTTTTTAGGCTTAGAGTGGAAATGAAAAAGTATCGAGCATTTTTTTACACTTTTCACATGTTCATTAAACAACCAGTAAAAGAGTGTCAAGTCCACTTTTGATGCTTTTTCAGATTCGTAAAACTGGATTATGAAAAAGAGAACATGTTACGGATTTATATTTAAGCTTTTTTCAGTCTCCATAAAAACACAAAAATATTGCCAAGCGAACTTGTTATGTTCATGCTTGTAAAAATATCAGAAAAATCGACTAGTCGATGGTAGGTTATCGCTTTTTCGGACCGATTAGGCCTATTTACGAAAAAGGACCTTCTGGAGTCTTATTCTGTCTTTGTTCAGAATCTCTAAACATGAACGATACTAATTTCACTTTCATCGGACTCATGAAACCAACTGATGAAAGGCCCTATCTCGAAACAAACCCCTCCTTTCTCAGGCTCGTAAAACATGTGAGAATGGACTCATCACTTGATGAGCTACAACGAGTGTTTGGTACCCTCTTTGAAATCGTAAAAATGAAAAAGAGGCACTCATCCTTCAAGATGGGGAAATTAAGGTAAAGGGGAATGTTTTTCATTTGTATTTATGGCAATCTATAGTCCACCTTTGAACATGGCACATGTCTGCATTTGCATATCTGAACAGTTGGGTATTCATCTTGTCTCTGATTCGATCCACTTTCGTGAGTCAATTCAAAGAATGCTTCACCATATTCCTTGCATTACATCTAGTTTTAGTCTCGTCGGGTCAATGCTTCCAAGTCACTTGTCATGCCGTAAATTGTTCAAAGGATGTCTCTTCCAAAAAATAACTCATCATAACCTTACCTATTCATAAATTCGGTCATGTATGAGTCAGTTTCATAAAATCAAACTTTTGTTCCATGTTTCATGTCACTGATGGGGGAATCATCATGGCCCTCCTGTGACAGGTCTATTCTTGGCGACTTCATCTCATCATCCAGGAATTAGACTTAGAAACCTTTTCAAGTTCCTTGAATCCTGCATGCCTCAATCGCAGGTTTCCTCTCATTCGACAGTAGGTTTTCATCAATTCCCTATGATTGAAATATTTTATCAAGTGTTCGACTTCAAAACATCTATTCACACTTGGGAGAATGTACTGAGATACCTTGCGGATCATTGACAGTAATGATGATTTCCCTCGCACTTGTTAACCATATACATCAATAACTGGTAATCAAGTGGTTTATGCCATGTTCAACGTCAAAACATATATTCACATGGTTAGAATCATATCGGTTGGGGATTGGAATGAATACCCTGAGTGGTTAGGCTTCATCACTATGGTTACCTATCCTCAGGTTGTGTTTGAACATCATCTAGAGTCTTGACCAGATCCACATTGTATGTTTGGTGGTTGTGTTCAGTGTCTGAGGTCAAATAACATGGATCTACTTTGTATGTTCCGTAGCCATGTTATGCCTCCTACATCAATTTTTCATGGATATACAGTGTATTATTGGTAGCCATGACATGGTCATCATCATGGATCTACAGTGTATTGGTCTGCAACCTTGATTGGGTTGTATAAGTCATTTATTGGTTCTATGCCATTTATGAGCTCATCTCTCATTGCCTCTATACCAGATTGATATCTAGAAAACTATTTCACCTATCGATTCCTTCTAGTCTCATACTTTGGGGCATTCTATTGCACCTAAAAATTCCATAGTTGCTTTTTTTCCTTTCAAAAATCCTAGCCTGAGATTCCCTTGACAACTTTTTTTCCATCCCTATGAAGACCAGTGGTTTTCCCCAGTTATGACAGAGCGCCGACGGTGATCTGTCCTATGGATTAAAATGCATCGGCTCCTATTTGTGTTTTGGAAGTAGGTGTCGTCGACGCTCCTCCTTATTGAGTAAAAATCATCGGTGCTCTTACACCTGAATCCAAGTGCATCGATCAACCAAAAACATGAAAAAAATAATATTCTAGAAGCTTCCTTGCAAAATCCTCCGTGGGGTTGGTTCCTACTTGCTAGGGAGAGGTGGAATTCTCCTTCCTCACCTATTGGGATCACCTCCTATCCATTTCCTAAGTGAATCTCATGAGAATGGGCCTATAAATTAATCCTTCATGGAGTGAGTGAAAGAAGGCCAAAGAAAGCACCCTTATGTTGTTGGATTGAGATATGGTTTAGAGGCAAGATAGAATGAGATTGTGTGTGAAGAGGCTGTTGTAGGTGTGAAGGATTGTAGATCTGTTGTGGAAGATAAAGCCAAAAAAATCAAGGATTGGTTAAAACTTTACTCTCTTTTATTATTAATACAAAAGTGTTCACCTTTCCTGTATTTAATATGTTAATATCAGTTAAATGTTGTTAGACTCCTTGATCACTAACATAGATGATTGATTTTTCATGATGCTCTCACTTTGTGCTTTTGTCTTTTAATCTCTTTTGCAGGTACTCAAGATTGCAAGAAGGAATTTTGGAAAGAGGACAAAAGGTACTTAGGTCTGAGGTATGATTTTGGTTTCATGTTGATAAAATTGATTATCTAGGAGAAGGATATGCTGTTGTGATCTTTTGTTCTACACTTGTGTCTTACAGGGTAGAGGAACAAGCAGTGCCCGCACCAGTTGTAGAATTCCTGTAAACACTTTCCCCCCACCTTTTCCCTAGAAGATATCTCCTTGTGTTGCATAACTTGGAGGCTCAGTTCCTTGGAGAAGAGAAACAAATGAACCAGATCAAGGTTTTGTGAGGTGCCCAACTTGAAGAGAAGGTATATTTGTACTTCATTTCATGATTAATAAAGATGTGATGTCCTTCTTCTGCCCAAATCATTGTTCATGTGATTGAATCTTTGTTTATGATCAGATGTTTATGTTAATCAGATTATTATTTCATGTTTGTTTGATTAGCATTGCTTTACATATGGTCATATTGGTTTGAGGAAGGTATAATTCATTTTTCAGGTCTCTTGGAGAAAGAGGAGCAAGAGGAGGATTGAAGGGCTTCTTGGATCAACCTTCATTTGTTAAGGTATGAACCATTCTAATCTATGAATCTTGTTTATATATACTTGCAGAACCATATGCATCTCTCTTTCAACCCCAATACGTTGATGGCCTCTTAAACCCTATCCATACGGACCTTTCCTCTACAACAAAACTGGTGACTCCACTAGGGAGAGCCTTGTATTTTTTATGTTTCTCTATCTTTCTTCATATATTTTGTAAGGTTGTGGGTCCTTCTTGCCACTTAGGAACACCTCCCCTACCTTCCTGAGGCAGTTTTTGACCTTTTTTGGGTTTTTTCCCACCCATATGTGAGTTGCAGACTAAACAGTCACGTGTCTGGGATGTACACATGATCTACTATACTGTCAACCCACATATAATATGTGACCTGACAGTAGGTAAACTCGCGTATGCCCCTAAAATAGTGTTTTTTTCCTCATTTTTGTGTTTTTTTTCTGTTGTTTGAGGGTTGTTTGGTAGGTCTTTTTGGGTCCTCTGCAAGTGGATGATTCCAAGGAGTTAGTTTCATCCCTTTTGGGTTCTCTTTATATAGGTTTATAGTCTTTTTATAACATTAGGTTTTGCTCTTTTCTCATCCCCCCCACCCCCTTTGCTTGGCATGATCTTTGGCTTATGTTTCTGGTCACCCTCTGTTAGTGATCTTTGTCTGAACTTAGAAGCTTATTGGTATTTGTTTCCTTCTTCTTTTGTTGGCTAACTTCACCTTGCCAAAGTAGTTGACTTGTCTCTTATGCAAGCCTTCCTTCCAAGTAGGGTTTATACTGACATTAGGGCATTCTAGAGTCTATTTCGTGGTTGTGTAGCAGAGTTTCTTTTGCTTTGTTCTTGTTATCTGCATACTTTACTTTGTAGGTAATTTTTTCTTTTCATTTATAAAAGAAAAAGAAAAGAACGTATGGTTGTTTAATATGCACGTAGATTAGGGTTTTGTCTTTAATGCGTTGCATATCATTATTCTTGAAAAAATAAAAAGAAATTGTTCTTTTGTGGATTTCAAGTTTTCTATTTGAAAAAGAAAGAGAAATTTTTTTTCTTTTTGCATTTCATTTTCTCTTTTCTTAGTCATTTTGTTTCAACTTTGAGTCAAAACACCATTGGTTTCACCTCCGCCACCCCTTTTGAGTAATTAACATCCCTTTACAATAAACACTTAATATTTAAAATTTATTAGTAACTGTTTATTTCTAGGGACGACACACACTAGTTAGGCTAGTGTTTTGAGTTAGGTATATCTTAACTACCCAAAACTTCAAAATCAAACATAGTGGCCTATCAATTAGGAAATCCAACTTCGTTGGGAAATCCACTGGAAAGCTCCTCTCACACAGGAGTCAAGCACGAGGTAGTGTGATACTGAGCTGTTGGAGATACCCCTCCACTTCTCAGTAATGCATACATCGGAGCTAGTGCATGTTTGGGGACTCATCCAGTACCTCCTCTCGGCCCCGTGTGGTTCCTGGTACTATATGGGTTTCGGTCTTAGCTACCCTACCCATGTGCATCGGTTGGACTGACGACTATTCCGTCGGACTTTCTCTACGATTTTGATAGCCTTAGTATCTTGTCTACTAGGATCTTACACTGGTGGAATTGGAAATCTATTTCCAGTGCACCTAGGGTAGACTTGGAAGGTAACCACAGTAGACAATCTAGGAGGGAGGTTGGGTGATTCTAGCGCTTACACCCATATGGCTCTTCACGATACGCCAAGTAACTACTCTCCTTCCTTCACTGGGTTAGTTCTGGGCCCTCGTGAGATTTAACTCTTGTTTGATTCATATATGATGAGGGACACACTTATCCCTATGAATTCCAAATTATCTGGAATTCTATATTCAGATGGTATCAGATCAAGCAGCATCCAGAATACAATATGTATAATTTCATTTTCAGGCATGATAGTATCATTACTTTTAGGCATGAATTAGCTAATACTAATAGTGATCTTAGCATAGCAGTGGAAGAAGCTAATAGTGATGATCTTCGCGTAGCAGTGGACGGGTTGAAAGAATTTGTTAGTGAAAATGGTGATGATGATGTAGTGATTTGCTCAATCTATTATGAAACGTTTTCCTGTGAAGAACCTGCAAAATAGTTTTCGTGCAAACATCTATATCATTCAAATTGCATTCTCTTATGGTTTCGTTGTAAAATCTCATGTGCACTTTGCATAGATGATCCTGTGTTACTCAATTATGATCCCCAAACGTTAAGGCATAATTTTTTAATGATACGATACGAGCCTAATTTTTTATTTTTTATTTTTTAATATTACTTTTGCAAGTAAGTGCTTATAACTACTTAATTATTTAATATTACATTTGCAAGAGAGTCACAGGAGCTGTGTCACAATGAGGAGGAAGCGATAAGAGTCATGTCTAATGTATTCAATGGCCTTCTATAGACAATGTTGTTCAAATGTTAGATGGTACAATATCTCATCGAGTGTACGTACCTGAATAGGTTGTGTGTTTTCCATGAGTATTGAAGAATCATCAATTGTAAATATGTAGGTGATTCAAACTCGTCTTTTCTTTGTAATATATATGTGATATTAAATGCCTCGATGACTCAGTCAGTCTACCGACAACTATGGTCATACTTTATTTCCTGTTGTTGTCCATTTAAAATATATATATATGTGAGTGTGTGTGTGTGTGTGTGTGTGTGTTCAATGCCTCGGTTGATGTAGTTGATGTAAGAAATTAGTAGACTATACCTTGTTTTTAGCAATTTTCAGTGTTTTCGATGTCATAAGCTCATGTTGTAGTGCACCATAGCAAGCATATACGCGGTCCCTTGTGGATGAAAGAACGCATGACATTGAATACTCCATTTTTTTCAATTTTTCAATTATTGAGGATGAATACTAAGAAGATGAAGACAATTTCTACTCTTTTATCAAGGAACGGTCATCAGATGAAGAGACACATGAAAGTAAATCATAAATATTAAGAAAACATTCTTACAATGGGACTTATATCTCACCTTCACAATATGAAGAAAAAATTGGATTAGTCAATGTAGAAGAAGAGAAAATCAATCTTTAAAAAATCAAAGACAATTCAAGTATGACATACCAGATTGCACAAACCCAAAGAGAAAAAAAAACGTATGTCTTGACGTAGAAATTGATGCAAAATTCAACAACATGTCAATTTGGATAGAATACTAAGTAGTTAGAGGTCCCCAGAAGGCAAGACTGGTCTTGGCTATGATGAGAAATTTGAAAAGTTTTGTGACAACAAGAACATTTATGTTTCAAGTCAACCAGATACATTTCAAAAACGATCTGCACCTTCCAAACAAGTTCAATCTAGGTATGAAAATTCCTTCGAAACATTTAGTAGATTAAAGTGCTCAAGATGTAATTACTTTGTTCTTAAGGCAAAGTATTGTCATATAATGAGGTGTTATGCTTGTTATGATTTTGGAAATAAGGCTCAATACTTCCTAATAATAGTGAAACACACAGAAAGAAATCTAACATACAGTTATCATAGTAAAACATGGATAAAAAGGGAAAACAATCTTGCTCAAAATAAAAAATGATGTACATACAGTAAAAATGGATAAAAAAAATCCTTATACATGTGCAATTGAAATAAACAATTCAAGAATTACTCACGCATTAACTAAATGCTTCCCTTCTTGTTGATCACTAAATTTGTGGAAAATATCCTTGAATTTAACAAGTCAAAGTAGTAATAGACATTGTAGCCAGATTATATTTGAGAAACTATCGCTTAAAATACATTGATTTAAGAATGTGGTATATTCAAGTTCCCATGGTTTATGGAAAAATATTCATGTATGACCAATTTGTATTGTATGGAGGCATCATTACAGAATACTAAACAAGAGATACAAAACTTTTGCATAACTAGAAATTCCATTTATGAAGGATTTTCCTTTACAAGAAGCATTATGTTTCTTCTTGTTGTCCATTTCAAAATATATATATGTGTGTGTGTGTGTGTTCAATGCCTTGGTTGATGTAATAAATTAGGCTATAAGGTCCAAATATAGTGACATATTTTTAGTGTTTTCGATTTCATGCATTCTTTCATGTTGTAGTGCACCATAGCATGTATATACGGTCCCTTGTGGACCAAAGAAAGTATGACATTGAATGCTCTATTTTTTCAATATTTCTCTATTTAAATTAGAATATTTGGGTTAGGAATTATTAATGAGTTGGCCTTGGCTCTCTAATCACTTTTTTTTTAATTCAATAAGCAATAATTTTATTAAAAAAAAGAAAAATTCAATTTATCAAGTTTTTATTTCTCGTTTGTTTGGATTTATTGATTGATATATTTTGCAATCTAAATTTAATATAAAAAACTCAGTTTTCTTTTATAATCTCTTGTTTTCTATTATTATCATCAAACTCAAAAAAAATAAAAAGAGTTTGTATTTCTTTGAAAGTATAAATTGTAAACTAAATTTATTTTTGTGAATTGTTTCCACACGTGTTTTATTTTTGTGTATGAAAAGAGCTTATGAAACAAGTTTGGTTTAATATATCATACTTCTTCCTTCTTGCAAACATTATATAGAAAATGTACATTTTTAAGTGTTTGATGATATGGCATCTTGCAATTTTGATCAAAGAAAAAGAAAAGTTGTGTTTTTATTTTCTTAATGTTCATAAAATGAAAAGCATAAAAAACAAAACAAGATTATAATTATTGTATAATTATTGCATAGGTTTATGAGTAAGGATAGGAAAAATATAATTAGTGTATATATGTTGTCGAGAAGCTTCTCTAAAATAAGATTCAAGTATGAGTTCATGTTCAATTAAGTTGAGGAGATTATTCCTCTGATTCTTAATCAATCATTTGTAGGATCCTGCGTGTATGGGGGTTTAATGTGTACTAACTTGGTCCCTCTCTAATAATGGTACTCTTGAAGCTTCAGGCTGACTGCTGGTAGCAACAGATCCCATTTTAACAGCTTAAAATGGGAGCCCCACTCGTCCTTTCAATTGTCTTTCGAAGCCATGATCTTGTTATGGGAGTTTTTATATTCTTTAACTATAAGTACTGTCTTTTGGCCCAACATTCCATGAAATAAGTTTTTGGCATCCCTATCCATAGGAAGTATGTGATGGTTATGTTTTAAAATGATCTGATATTTTATGAATTGAAAAGGTAGCATGGGTACCATCTTGAAACAAAATTTTGAAAATGGGATGCCCCACTATGCTTTTACAAATAGTGGGACACAAGATGATGGAAGGGAAATAATCATTTGCAGCACTTGGGTCATTAAATTATGTTTTCTATTTATTGTTGGACTCTCCTATCTCACCTTCCATATCATATTTTTTACTACATTTGTGTTTTTCTTTGGTATTCTTGATCAAATCCTCTAATTATGATTGGATTAAATATTGATTTAGAAAAATGTTGAATAATTAGAACTCTACAAACACCCACCAATCGTGAAAATGCCATGGATTGGCATAGACTTCCATGGGGGTGTTGAACAGTATCCTAAAATATATTCCTGTAAATTTGCTTTCTAGGTTCAAACCCACTAGAAAACATTAAATTTATCTATTTATTTGTGAGTTCTAGGTCTCATGAATTCACTAAACATAGGTATTTGAATGAATTTTTGGTCATGAGTTGAAGGTTTATTGATAAATGAAAATGTTATTGGTTATTTCAAGATATATTCAATAAATAGGGTATTATGTCCTCGTTGGGTATCTGAGTTGAGGTAAACGAATCATACATACCATGAATTGGAGCATTTCATTTATCTACGCATTGAATCTTGTGCAAGATAGTAGTTGAACAATTGAAAGCTTCATATGATGGCTATGTATAGACCAAATTTTCCCTTATCCTTCCTCTAGTCTTGTGCATTTAACCCCTTCACACCAAAAATCTTCATCTGATGGATCATTCCAAACCATAGTTTCCCTTGTCCCTCCTGTGGGCATGTGCATTGGCCCCATTCACCCCTTGTCTTGAATATATATGGATTTGGTATTCACTGGAATAGAATCATATAGATATTAAATAAATAATTTCCCTTATTAACCAACACAGACCTCTAAGCTACATCAAATCACGTCAGCTCCACAGTTCACGGGAGAATGGGTGTGATTCCCCCAAAAAACATAAAGTTCCTCAAATAGCTTACGACGTAATAATAAGGGAAATAACCTAAATTGTATTTCCTAGTCATGTACTTAGTCCCAAGGTATTGTTGTTAACAAATGTATACAAAATCAAGCATGTGGGATACGATGTTAACAAAGGAAAGGGATATTTATTCCCATATTTGATTATTTATCAATGAGTTTTTGTTCCATCACATCTCCGTATTTTCCTTGTCATGAGGCTTTGCATAAGGTTTAGGAATGATAAATATCCTTAACCTTCATTATACGAATAAAATTTACCTGCTTCTTTTGGACTACAATTCTTCTCAAATTTTGAAGCATTACTAACATTAGGACCTACAAGAGTTTTTGCAAGTCACTTGGGACAATGAACTTTAAGATACAAAAGAGATGTAGCCTTATTGGGAACATCTCAAGATGGAAATATATACATAATCATTAGAATTCAAGTAGAGACACCACAAGTGAAGCTTCCAAAGCACACGCCCTTCTCCCTGGTTGCACCCCCGATCCCTGTTGGAGTTCTGATGTTAAAGGATATCCTGCTGAAGCTGTCAAAACTAAAATTTGAAGACAATGATACATGCAAACATGCAGACCTAGATAGAGAGACTTACATGATAATTGTTCCAGCCGCACCGCCTGCGCTGCAGCTCGTTGTTCCAATGGAGTGGGCTCGAGGACTATACTGGGCAACTCTAGTTAACTTAGTGTATATGCCTCATTTTGGTCGAAGTAAAGAGATAAACACATATGTATGTCAACTACCGGTATGCTTCCATGAAGGATTCTTGTGGCTCGACAGAACCATATTCTGTCGATGTTGAGCTCATTGCATCAATCATGGGTCTCCCGCATGCATGAATTGACCCTGCACCATATCTAAGGAAGGATCAGGATACGAAAAAGATGAAGGACAATTACGAACTTGTTCATGCAAATAGAGGATTCTTGATTACCTCTATAAACCAAAATACATTGAGGTTCATTGCGAAGGTATTATCCTGCAAGCTGCTCGCAAGATGCGACCCTCTGAGTGCACTGCAGGAACAATTGACTTTTACGAAACAGTTGATGTTCAGCATAGAGAAATTTTACGGACTTCCACATGTCACTATTTCACATTCTAGGTATGAAACGCATACAGAAACTAAATTTCGTGCCCTACTTGCAACATTTTACAAAATTTCATTTGGACCTTCCTAGCCCGAAATATAGAAAATCTCCCTAGGTCACCTGTTTATGACTGTATTCTAGAGGAGGTTGGAACCCTGATTTGGAGGAACCATAACTCCTGAAGTATAGTGAATCTGAGGCTGAAACGTTTATGCAAGGTACATCAGGAAATTCTTTTCAACCTGCAAATGTTTCAGCTCCTGATCCTTCTCCAATATTGCATTATAGTGAAAATTATAGAATGACTAAATTTATTCTTCTATGGTTTTCAGGAATGAAACCCTAATAACCATTAGATGCTATTATAGTTGTATTTCGGTTGCACATTGAAAATTATCTGATTCAGAAACTTCTACCATGAATAGATGTGCCCTAGTGAGGTGAGTTATCCTAGCCCTCCTTTCTTGATGATCTATGGAGAGAACACCTTCAACTAGGAAGCCTTAGTTCCTGTAGCTACACAGTACCTTCTTTCAGAGAGGCTCTCATACCATGTTAGATTGTCTTAAGATATTAATAGATTATCTAGGATCTTTATCTGAAAGAATAACAAGTACAGGAAAATGCATAAGATATAAAAGATACACAAGACAAAAATATTTTCATCGGGGAAACCATAAAAGGAGAAAAACCTGCAAACTTCTTCAGAATAGTAAGATGATAAAAAGCAATAATAAGAAATGTTCAGCAACTATATTTCTCTCCTCTGATGGTTGTCTCTCTCTCTCTCTCTCAAATTCCTTTGAGAGTGTGTGTGATGTGTATAAATGAGGAAGAGAGCCTCCCTATTTATACCCTTTCAAGTCACTGACCAAATATAAGACTCGATCCTACATGTCATCTCACATGGGGCCCACTTCTCCTATAGAGACCACAATTACATATTACATGTTGTTACACTGGTGACTATTTCCCTGACTTATAGCAGAGGTTGTAATTCAAGGTATAGACATAATTTAGACATCCCATAAAGGGGTAACACACATCCCCAATGGGGGTACAATAACATACAATGATAATATACATCATAATATCTTTCAAAGTTACAAATACATCAACATTAATATATTCCAACATAAATGGAATAAACATAGGGGGGATGTTCCACACAGAAGAAGAGCTCATATTATAGGGGAGATTGGTTTTAGTTGGTGTTGACATCAATACCAATGGGGTAGATTGTTGAAACTTTGTATTTCCGTTCATATAAAAAAACATGATGGATGTTGATGTCAAACAAGAAACATGTT
>LPNX011219022.1:73375-93001 GCA_001517045.1 Pseudotsuga menziesii
TTTTAGGCTCTCAACTCCCCAAAAACCCTACTATATGACCCATAGATCAGCCTAGAGGCATTGAATCATGAAGGAATTGGGCCAATAGACTATAAAAGGTGAGCAAATTAAAAATCGAGGAATTAATGCAGAATCAACAGAGATTTCATTCATCTTGATTAGATCATACATATAAGATGAACAATGCTTTGGATAATTTCACAAAAAATATGGTGAGAGTGGATTGACAAGATGTACAAGTCAATGGATCAAATCAATGTTCGAGATCAAAAGTGCAGGGTTGAAATGATAGGGAATTAAAGAATAAAGTGGCGATCATGTTTGAATAAGTAAGATCTGATCCATTAGTCAGAATGCATAGCACACCCATAACTTACACAAACAAAGAATGGCCCCAAGGACGCACAATGGAAGAAATCGCCTAAGACGGGTGGCTAAATTTCATTAATCACACGTCCTCAGGCACCTTCTTGTAAACCACTCAATGACTGAGCATTACCAACCTAGGAAACCAAGGTGGTTTATGCTCATTAAACAATTTTGTGGTCCTAGTGTTAGTTTGAGTCACCTTTCTGACCACATGATCATGTTGTGGCAATTAGTCTATTAGTTTGTCAATGTCATAGGTCACATCACAACCCCTCATCCATTAATATCCTTCCAAATGGCACATTTTGAATTTCAAAGTGGTTAAAGCTATAATTTGAGCCATTTTTCGTATCATTGTTTCCCAAACCGTTCATATCTCCAGTTGATTAGATTCTCGTAACGATTCATTGTTCATGTCATATAACCAGGTAATTTATCCTTTCACCCAACAATATTCACTATTTACCACTTCCAACTTAAGTTTACCCTAGATTGTAAATCGGCAAATTCAATCACAATGTCATAGTCCATGGCCAAGTCTACTCCTAAACCCAAATCCTCTAGTAATAAGGACATTAGAGACCCATAAATAACTCATTCTTACCTAATTTCAACACTAAAGGATGCACAATTTCAAGATTTTTCTAATTAAGACACTTGAAAGCAATGAGATTCCAGTATGGTACTTTCTCTATGCCCCCTAGTTATTTATTTCCAAGATCTTTCCCCAAGATGAGAAAAAGAAAAAGAATTTTATTTCCCAAGTTGGTTTTGCAAAAATAAAAATATAAGCGGCAATTTTAATTTGAAATATATTACACCATGCATTTTATCGAGAGTAAATAACAATCATTCAAATTCATTCACCGGGAGTAAATAACAATCCTTAAGAAGAACTTTTATAATTTAAAATTAATTAGTAACATTTTCTTTTTAGGGACGACAATCACTAGCACTTAAAAAACTGTAAAACTCATTTAGCCTAATTAAATTAGTGTACTTCACAAATTATATGTGACCAAAACCTAGTAAAAATCATATTTATAATATCACTTAACCATACAATTATTAAGTATATTTGAATCCCACATTGTGATTAACTCCTGAAAATGTCGGCCTGCTCAAATATGGACGTACCAAAACCTAACCTAGTAGGAAGCATATTTAAAATATCACTTTAACCATATAGTTAAAATATATTCATTGTTTCATTTTTCTAGATATTCTCTTCACCACCAGGTAGAGGTAGAACCATATTCTCTTCACCACCAAGTAGAGGTAGAACCATATTCTCTTCACCACCAGGTAAAGGTAGAACTATATCGGTAAGTTCTACTCAATCTGAATTGAAGAAAGACACAGAGACATGGATACAAATGTCTGAAACATGAGTGCACATGATAGGCAGATGTCTCTAGATGTTATGAGATTTGTGGAAGAGGGGGTAGATCGAGGTACGATTCAACCTCCTACGCAAACGCGCAAAACTGGAGATGACCATTTGGTGTCGATTGTGACTGCTAATTATTACAGAAGGCATGTATTATCCATGGCTGTGAATGTTAATTTAAGCGAATTAGAGGATCGATGGGGGGAGTACAGAACTTTCAACGCTTGTATGGATATGAAGAGTTTGCACAGCTTCTTAGAACATCTACATTTACATTTCCAGAAAATTTAATTGTTGTTCGATTCATATATGTTGAGGGATCCACTCATCCCTATGAATATCAAATTATCTAGAATTCTATATTCACATGGTATCAGATTAAGCAGAATCAAGAAGACAATACCTATAATTTCATTTTCAGGCATGATAGTATCGCTATTTTCAGGCATGAATTAGCTAATACTAATAGTGTTGATCTTCACGTAGCAGTGGAAGCTGAAGCTAATAGTGTTTATCTTCGTGTAGCTGTGGAAGCTGAAGCTATTAGTGATAGTGATAATCTTCACGTAGTAGTGGAGGGGTTTCCAGAAGTTTATATATAAAATAAAACATCAATAAGTTAAGAGTATAAAAATTTTAATGGTTTATTTTTGGTTTTTTGTTTAATTTTTATCTCTCCACTACGTTGGATGGCCATTGGAGATTTTTTTAATAATGGATTTTTAGGAAACCTAATTATTTTTAAAAATATCTCTTTAAAAAAAAATTGGAATCCGTTTAGCAAGATTTATTCTAAAGCATTTGAAATCAATTAAATGCACAATGTTTTACTATTTTTTTGAATTGTTTTAACTTTAAGTGTTATGGCAAGCTTAGAAAAAATGACTTGGCATTGCAAGATCAATGTAGAAACTAATGGTGTATACTTGTGGTCTTGTCCTTTGAAAAATATACACCAAATATTGGCATGTCTCACCATGTTGGTGTGTGATGGAGGTTCACAAATAAGGATGCTATTGAAATAATAATAAGTAAAGAAGAGATTCAAAGAATATCATATTTTTATTATATTGTTAAGTGTTTTTTATATTTCAAATCTTGAATTCAAATTTGTGTAACCGATTAATTTGATATTATGTACATTCTAGCCTATGTGACCTCTGTTCCATCCATCACCTCACATGCTCCTATAGTTTTTTGCGGTTCCCAAGATATATCCATCGTGAATAATGCTAATAATTATATACAACAACTAAAAAGAAAACACATCATAGACATAAATTTTAATGTGGTAAAACCAAATAAGGGGAAACATTCATACAGGCGAAGTATTGAAGCTCATCAATGAAGAACAAGAGATTACATGGCGAGCCTCAACCTCTCTAACTACAATTGCATTATGTATCCCAACCTTGCACTATATAATTCATGAAATAAGTTACATGAGTAAAATCCTTGTTGGTTATTCCCATTATGAAAACTTCACGTAAACAAATTGGTTTAGTTGTCATTATTAACAATTCCACATGGACAACAAAATTTTCTAATACTTTGCCCGAGACTATTCATCACCTTTTTTTCAAACCAAGAGAAGTTACACGCATAATAACTTCTCTAACAATGTTGGTTTTGTAAACATATCTGCGCAATTTTCTTGCGTATAAACCTTTTTCGGATCTACTCCACCTTAAATAATGGCTTGTCTAACAAAATGATACTTTACATCAATATGTTTAGTCTTACTATGATAATTAACAGGATTTGTAGCCAGATGTATAGCACTTTGACTGTCATAGAACACAGGCGCACTATTCTGCAACCTTCCAATTTCTCTAAGCATACCTCTCAGCCAAATTGCCTATTTGCAAGCATGTGAGGAAGCAATGTATTCATCCTATGTAGTGGATAAATCTATTGTTTCCTAAAGATTTGACATCCCACTTATAGTTCCATGTGCAAGAGTAAATACATAACCTGAAGTAGACCTTCTCTTATACAAATCACATGTGAAATCTTAATCAACAAAATTGCATACAGAATCATTGTTATTATTAAAGATGATAAATTGTCACTTGTTCCTCTTAGGTACCGAAGCACCCATTTCACTACATTCCAATGTTCTTTTCCTGGATTTTCCATGTACTTACTAACAACACCTACTGCAAGTGAAATATCAGGTCTAGTACACACCATTGCATACATTAAACATCCTACTACATTGGTATATGGTACACAAGACACATAATCCTTTTCTTCAACACTACTAGGACATAAACCTGAAGAAATCTTAAAATGGGAAGCAAAAGGAACATTCACAGGATTTTCCTTATTCATTTCAAATATTACAAGCATTTTCTCAACATACTTCTCCCGTGATTTTCTCAACATACTTTGTGTATTTAAATACCCTAGATTTTTTTTGCAGATCCAAGATCCTTCATATCAAAAGTCTTAGCCATCTGAACCTTCAACCTGTTAATCGTGTTCATTATTTTTCTCACAATAAGCATATCATCAACATAAAACACTAAGATAATGAATATGTCATTCAACCTTTTGAAGTATAAACGATGATCATATTCACTTCTAGTCTAATCTTGGCTCACCATGAAAGAATCAAAATTATTGTACCATTTCTTGGGCAACTATTTCATGCCATACAATGATTTCTTGAGTTAGCAAACTAATATACCTTTATGATGTTGCACAAAACCTTCTAGTTGTTCCATATAAATCTCCTCATCTAAATCTCCATGTAAGAAAGTTGTTTTAACATCTAGTTTCTCTAACTCCAAATCAAGCAATGCAACTATTACTAACACAATACGAATAGATACAAGCTTGACAACTGGTGAAAAAATATCATGATAGACAATACCTTCCATCTGAGAGTACCCTTTTGCGACCAATATGGCTTTTTAAATTTTAATCTTACCATCAACTTCGTTCTTCAATTTGAAGACCCACCTACATCCAACAATTTTTCTATATTTGGGGAGTTCAACCAATTCTCATGTCTTGTTTTTCTCCAGAGAATCCATTTCTTCTTTCATTGACATCTTCCACTTAGTATTGTCAGCACAATCAACGACTTCATGAAAACAAGAAGGTTCTCCATCATTAGTAAAGAAAACAAACGAAGCAAAATCGGTATACCTCTTAGGATGATTTCTCTCCCTTATTGATCTTCTTGGTGTAGGTTGTGGGGTTTCCACATTTTCTTGAATTTCATCATCTTCTATGACTTCTCTCTCACCAGAAACTTCTTCTTGCTTCTTTGAGTCATGAGAAGATTGATTCTCCAACTGAACTAGTTGTTTTGATATTACATATTCCTGTTCCACATCAACTCTTAGATTTTTTAATTTAATTGAAGAATATTCATAAAAAATAACATCTCTGGTAATGATGATCTTGTGGGAAGTAGGATCCCACAATATATATCCTTTTGTTACATCATCATATCCAACAAAAATGCACCTCTTTGATCTAGGGTCTAACTTAGAACGTTGATTTTTAGGAGTAAGTGCATAAGCTTCACAACCAAATATTTTCAAACTCGAATAATCACAGGGATGATCAGTTCATACCTCTTCCGTAATTGCATAATCTATTTCCATTGATGGTGATTGATTTATTAGATAACTAGAAGTAGAAACTGCTTCTGCCCACAACTCTTGCCCCGAATTAGCATTATTGAGCATGCTCCTTTCTCTCTTTAGAAGAGTCTTATTGATATGTTCCGCAAAGCCATTTTTCTTAGGAGTGTACACATTTGTTTTATTTCTTATGATCCCTTCATATTTTCAATGCTTTTCAAACTCTAAAGAAGTAAACTCACCTCCATTATCTGTCCTTAAGCACTTGATTGTCTTGCTAGTTCTTTTTTCCTCCATAACTCTAAATTGTTTAAACGTGTTAGACACATCAAATTTTCTTTTTAGGAAATAGACCCAAACCTTTCTAGAAAACTCATCTACATATAATACACAATATGTTTCTCCCCCATAGGAAATGGTAGGAGACAGACCACATAAATCAGAATGAGTGTAGTAGAGAACACCTTTACTAACATGACTACCTGCTTTGAATTTTTTTCTACATTTCTTTCCAAATATACAATTTCTACAAAAAATCAAACTCAAAGTTTTCAAATTTGGAAGCAATTTACGATTTATTAATACTTGAAGTCCTTTCTCACTCATATGTCCAAAACATTGATTCCATAATTGAGTGGATCTTGAATCCTCTTCAGATACCAATGTTGTATCATTAAATTGATTTATTCCAACTAGTTTGTAAAGGTTTCTTGTTTTATGTTCCTTCATGACCACTAAAGCACCCTTAGATACTTTTATAATTCCACTTAAACAACTTATGACCGCAAGAATCCAACACTCCCAAGAATCAAACATTTTAATTTTAAAACTTCCAACCCCAACAGTCTTACATGAATGATTGTCTCCTAAAAGAACTATTCCTTCATTAATTATTTGATAGGAAGCAAACCAATATTTATTAGGATAGATATGGTGTGAAGCACCATAATTCCATTCTTCATTATATTCGAAAATATTACAAACAGACAAAACCTCATCGATCATACCTGAATTAGAAAACTTAACTGAATTTGTCGCTGATTTGGAGTCATCTTTCTTGGACTCTTGTCTTTTCTAACAACCCTTCTTGAGATGACCGGTCTTGTTACAGTACCAACATTTTAATTTTCTCTTTTTGCCCTTTTATTTAGACCTGGAAGTACCTCTTGACTTTTCTCCTTTCTCTTTGGATCGACCTCTAACAACCAAAGCTTCTCGAGAAGATGTTTCAAGACTCGATTTCTTCCTTAACTCCTTAGACAATAATGCTCCAACCACATCGTCAAATTTTAAGGTATCATTTGTACTAAGGCTAATGGAATAAACTACTTGACCCCAAGATTCAGGTAAAGTACATAAGAAATTGATTGTTTTATCTTCATCATCAATTTTAACATCCATACTACTCAACTAGAAAATAAGAGTATTAAAAACATTCAAATGATTTTCTATCTTCATACCTTGTTTCATTCTCATACTGTACAATTGTCGCTTCAAGTAAATTGTGTTTGTCAATGATTTGGTCATATACAGACTTTCTACCTTGCTCCATAGGTTCGTTGCTAACTTTTCTCCCACAATGTTAAACAACACATCATCTGCAAGACATAATCAAATTGTGCTAAACGCTATGGAATCTAATACCTCCCATTCATCATTTGTAATAGATAGAGGTCTCTTTTTCTTACTGTCTAAGGCTTTATGTAACCCTTGGTGTACTAATAGATCCCACATATTTAACTTCCATAGTTCAAAATTATTCTTACCATTAAATTTTTCAATTTCAAACTTCATCTTAGACATTGTTGTGAATTTCTTTTTCAATAATACTTTTTCCAAACAAAATACTCTCAAACATACAACAATATATTCTATCGAACAAGAAACTGTAGTCATGGCTTGAATTTTTGTTTAAGTATATATTTCCAAACAAAATAGCACAAGTTTTGTTTTTCTTTACCCATGAAGTTTGTTGGATTTACTTCTACCCAGATGGGCTCTCACAGTCCTTTAGCAACAACTCAGGCCTCCAAGATCCTTGGATCCTTCGCGGACGAGCTCACCACTCTCTATGGTGGTTGCAGGCTCAACAACAATATTTGTCAGTCTCCATCGGCAGCAGCACTAGTCAAGTGTTCTCCTCAGCGCTGGATCCACCACCATCCGAGACTCCTCTACTCCACACGCTATTTCTTGGTGACACTCCTCTTCATAGTTTCTCTTCACCTCATTTACAGCAAGCAAGTCATCACTCTCTTCAAGCGTAGTCTCCACTATGTGCATATTCTTTCAACACTCATAGTGTGGCTACACAATCCTCTAGCAGTCATCATCACCTCTGCAGTTCACGTTGAACCTAAAACGGTCTTCTCTCTCTCCTCCACCCATTCACTTTGCGGGATTCCTCTACACATGCTCCTCTCCACGCCTTGCAAGCCCTTCTCCACGCTCAGTTTCTCCATGCAGGCTCTTCCTTCCTTCTCCATGCAGGATCTCCCTCCTCTTCGGTGACTGCAAGCTCAGGCATCACATAGGAAGCAGCTTCATTTTTCATCACTTACTGCAGTAGTCTCTTCTT
Organism: Pseudotsuga menziesii; assembly: GCA_001517045.1. Classification (NCBI taxonomy): domain Eukaryota; kingdom Viridiplantae; phylum Streptophyta; class Pinopsida; order Pinales; family Pinaceae; genus Pseudotsuga; species Pseudotsuga menziesii. The sequence goes on from LPNX011219022.1 coordinate 81,312, forward strand.
CAAACACAAGGACTCTCCATCAGCAACAACGGCAGCTTCCAAGGCTTCCTTTTCTTCACTCAGACACGGACTTTCCATGACGTCCTTATTTACGACGAGCAGACTGTCTCTTCACGGTTCAGCAATGGATGTGACAAAAATGATGAACTCATAGCTTTGATACCACTTGTTAATGCTTTAGATACAAAGAATAAGAAGAAAACACATCATAGACAGGGATTTTAATGTGGTAAAACCCCATAAGGGGAAACATCCACACATGAAAATTATTGAAGCTCATTAATGAAGAACGAGAGATTACATGATGGGCCTCATCCTCTATGACTACAATTACATTACGTATCCCAACCATGCACTATATACTTCATGAAATAAGTTACATGAGTAAAATTGTTTTCAATTATGCCTTTTATGAAAACTTCCCATAAACACGTTAGTTTAGTTGTTATTATTAACAAATAAACTAGGTTAGTACACATATTGTCTTAGGTAGTTGTCATCATGAATACAATGATTTTACGTCGCGTGCTATACAAAAACAATGAGAAGAAACACTAATCAAAACCATAAGTTTTTAAACCTATCATTGTAAGTGAATTTGGAGTGGTTTAAACTGGTTTTTAAAACCACAAGGTTTAGATCTTGCTCAGTTTCATATTTCTAGTATGAGAAATCTTGATATGAAGAGATCAATCAATGGAGGCAAGGATTGAAATAAAAATGAGAGCATCAAATTGGAATTCCAAATGGTGTGGTGTAAGTTAAATTATTTAAGCAAGGATTATTTTAAATTTAAATTAAAAATCAATTTTAGTTGTATTGAGGGTAGTGAGGTGCTTTACAACCTAGTATAAAAAAAATAAACAAGTGAAATGAGCAATAAAGTTGCTTAGTACATGCCTTTTCAGAAAAGAGAGGTAAGAATTTGGTAACTTTATTGTAACTGAATTATTAAAATTAATATATAATCATTGCGTCCAAGTTGAACCCTACTTTCAATTGGAAAGTAGTGCATGCATTGACTCTTCCTTTTAAGACAAAAAACAGGAAAATAATAATAATAATAATACGAAGACTAACATGTAAATGAATTGTAACATAGAATAAAATATCCCTAGATAAATAGCACAAGATCATAGTAATTTGTAGTCTTGATTGGTTAAAAGTATTTTGATAGAGAATGTTCTTAATATTTTCATTATTTACAGGGTGTGTGCAAGTTGATGAGGGTCTCTTTTGACACTTTAGATGCAACAGAAAACTGAAAAAATAGGCATCCCTCAACTTACATGGATATTTTGAGACACATACACAATGAATCTTGCGATGAGTAAAAAAGAGGAAATGTAGGAAATGGAATGATGTTTCTAAATATATAAATTTTTTCTATTGAAAATGTTCTTAAGTATCTAAATTTTGATATTTTTTAATAGGAACTTTTTATTTTTGGGACAAATTATAAGGTATATGTTTTTGTGGGTGTAGCCTTTGAGTTCCTAAATGATGGAATCGATTTACAAAGAATGGTAGACATATAGAGAACAACTAGTACTAGTGCACCACTATTTTTCCAATATATATATATATATTGTTGAGTATATAGTTGTCATTGATGTCAAAGGTGTTCACCAATGACAAAGGAATAACTAGTGGATATGATGGCAGGACAAACACAGTGAAATACTAAGGTAGTGATGGCATGGCATGGCATAGTTGAGGATGTGACATGACACATATTATGACATGGAATATGATGGTGTCCTAATGATGATGTCATAAAATTTCATTTATAACAAATGCAATGGATGAGATGGACTTGGATGATAAGACAGCATGAATGACTGATCTAAAGACTTCCAAAACAGTGTCGACAGTATGATGTAAACAATGGTTAATGAAACAAAGAACGGAGGTCGAGTGGAAGTAGAGATACAATATGAATGACAAAGCTGGTTAGACAAATGAAGAGTGAAACTGCTGAAGAGTGAAACTGTAGAAGTGTGAAATGAACGGGAGATAGAGTATATGTAAACAAGCGAAGAACAAAGAAACTATATATGTGAGAGTGTTTATAAATTATTCAGAGAAACTATATATGCGATAGTGTTTATAAATTCCATGTAATCAGTAGCATGATGAAATTCTTCGTGTATATAATGTTAGATTTTTATCATTTAAGCTAGCATTATATTAGGATCTTTAGCTGAGATAATAACAAGCACAGCAATCAAACACAAGAGACAATGAACACAATGTTTTTCCTTGGGGAAACCATAAATGGAGAAAACCCCACAACTTCCTCAGAGATAGAATCGGCACCAAAAGTAAAACCCCAAAATAGTAAGATGATCTCCCGACAGCAGTAGCCTCTTTCTTTCTAGCCCCAGCAACTTCTTCTCTCTCAGTTGTGCGCTACAACTAAGTGTGAGTGAGTGTGTGATAAATAGAGAGGCTCACTCTCTATTTATACTAATTCCCAACTTGAAAATAACTCACTAGGGACAACTTCTCTAGGAGAGTCCAATAACCCTAGGGCCTTGAAGCTGTGAGGACTTTAACCCTTAAACAATAAGAGGGTTACCCACAATGACTTGACATGACTTGTTTACATTATTGAATCTCCTGATAGGAACATCAGGGCATGACATGACTCAAATACATTACAGATACTTCCTGGAATAAACATCGGCGTACAAGACATAAGATATACAAGTGAATACATTTCGAAGTTACAAATACATCAACACTCCCTCTTAACTAGGAAGGTATTCTCTCGACACAATTTATCAGCATGGGTCTTCTTCTCTGTATCATATGGATCATCAATAAGTTCTCGTCATCTTCATCTTCAAGCCATCTTCATCTTCAAGTCATCTTCATCTTCAAGTCATCTTTATCTTGATCTAGATCATCACTGCTGGATCATCTCTGTTGGATCATCATCACTGGATCTGGATCATCATCACTCGATTTGGATCATCACCGGGTCATCATCACAGGTGCTATCTCTTGATTCTTCTTATCATAGGAATTTCTATAGAGCCAGCTCTTTTTCATGATGGATGTACATCTGCAGAGCCAGTCCTTTTTTCATACTGGATGTATCATCATAGAGCTAGTCCTTTTTCATACTAGATGTGGCATCTACATAGAGCCAGCCCTTTTTCATACTAGATGAGTCTTCACAAAGCTAGTCTTTTTTCATACTAGATGTGGGATCTACATAGAGCCAGTCCTTTTTCATACTGGATGAGTCTTCACAGAGCTAATCCTTTTTCATACTAGATGTGGGATCTACATAGAGCTAGTCCTTTTTCATACTAGATGAGTCTTCATAGAGCTAATCCTTTTTCATACTAGATGTGCGATCTACACAGAGCCAATCCTTTTTCATACTAGATGAGTCTTCACAGAGCTAGTCCTTTTTCATACTAGATGTGGGATCTACACAGAGCCAATCCTTTTTCATACTGGATGAGTCTTCACATATCTAGTCCTTTTTCATACTAGATGTGGGATCTACACAGAGCCAGTCCTTTTTCATACTAGATGTGTCTTCACAGAGCCAGCCCTTTTTCATGTTGGATGTGGGATCTACACAAAGCTAGTCCTTTTTCATACTAGATGTGTCTTCACAGATCCAACCCTTTTTCATGCTAGATGTGGGATCATCACATACATCTGACAATGGAAGGAACCAATCCTCTGACCATGTCATAGCTCTTATATCCGACCATGGAAGGAACCAATCCTCTCACCATGTTGGAAGGGGACAACACTTATATCTGACCATGGAAGGAACCAATCCTCTCACCATGTCAGAAAGGCACAGCACTTACATCTGACCATGGAAGGAACCAATCCTCTCACCATGTCATAAGGGCTCAGCACAGACACATCACTTCCTCTTGGGAGGAATCTTGATCTGGAGAAAACCAAGCTTCTCCCTGAAGCACTCAAACTTCACCCTAGCCAATGGCTTAGTCAACAGATCAGCTATATGTTCGTCCGTCGCAACATACTGGAGGTTCACTGCTCCTCTCTGCACCATATCCCTGATATAGTGATACTTGATCTCGATATGCTTCAACTTGTCATGGAACACCGGGTTCTCCGACAACTTCACACAACTCTAGTTGTCGCAATATATACAAGTAGCATCTAACTGGAGATCAAATAAATCATACAGTAGCTTCCTCAACCATACTGCCTCACAACTAGCTGAACAAGTTGCGACATACTCTGCTTCAGCTCAGTGCCACATAGGATTGCTTCCTGCTAAACCAAGAGATCACACCTAATCCCATACTGAAGTAGCACCCTGAGGTGCTCTTACTATCGATGGCACTGCATTCCCAATCTGAATCAACATAACCCTCTAGGTTAATATTCTGATCAGCCTTATACTTGAGCCCATAATCAACTGTACCCTTCAGGTACCTCAAAATATTCTTTGCAGCAATCAAGTGAACATGTCTCGGATCTATCAGGAACTAGATCAAGGTGTTCACATCAAAGCAAATATCTGGTCTCGTATTCATCAGGTACATGAAGGACCCAATCATGTGACGATACATCGTGGCATCAACTGACTCAAATGAAGCATCACTCAATAGCTTCAGGTTCGATGCCATAGGTGTGGTTAATGCCTTGCAGTCCATCATCCCAAATCTCTTTAGGATCTTTATTGCATACTTCCCTTGTCCGAGGAAGATTCCATCCGCATTCTGCCACACCTCCATGCCTAGAAAATAATGCATCATACCCAAGTCCTTCATTTCGAACTCAGAAGCAAGCTTTCTCTTTGTATCAGCAATCAACCCATCCATACCTGTTACAAACAAATCATCTACATACAGTAGGAGCATCACTGGGTTGCCATCTTCAACCTTGTAGTAAAGGTTGGAATCTGCTTTACTCTTGGTAAAGCCCAAACTAGATAGAAAGCTGTCAATTCTTCCGTACCATGTCTTAGGTGCATGTTTCAAGCTGTACAGTGCTTTCTTCAATCTACACACATGAGACTCCCTATCATGTGTCTCAAAACTGAGTGGCTGCTCCACATACACTTCCTCTTCCACTACACCATTTAAGCCAGTAGTCTTGACATCCATCTGGTGCATCTTCCATTTCATCACTGCAACCAGAGCAAGTACTGATTTGATGGAAGTGTATCTGGCTACAGGTGCAAAAGTTTCTTCATAATCTATTCCTTCTTTCTGGGAGAAGCCACAAGCCACGAATCTTGCTTTATATTTTTCTATGCTTCCATCTGTAGCATGCTTGATCTTGTAGATCCATTTTGAAGTCACTACATACTTCCCCTCAGGTCTTGGGACAACATCCCAAACATCATTCTTCATGATCGATTGGTACTCTTCGATCATAGCATCCTTCCATACTTTCTTTTCTGTGGCTTCTTCATAGTTGGAAGGTTCTTTATCAATGAAATCACATAATAAGGCTACATAACTGGAACAAGACCTGGTTCTTTTCCTTTCTCTGTGTGATTCTTCTGGAGCCCCATATCTTTCTGCACCTTGGATAGCTTCTTGTACCCAAGTAGGTTTCCTCTTGTGAGGATTCTTCTCCTGAGGTGGATCTACAGGTTCTTGAGGTTCTTCTATTTCTCGATCTTCTTCAAGATTCTCCATTCATGGTTGTGTCATGAATTATGGGTGCTTCTATTTCTTCAGGTTCTTCAGCAGGTCTCTTTCTGGATTTGTTGTAAGCTGATTTTTCGTCAAATGTCACATCCCTGCTGTTATCGATCTTCTTGAATCCTGGGAAGTATATTCTGTAAGCCTTCGAGCTTTCAGAGTATCCCACAAATATACCCTTCCTTCCTAAAGGATCTAACTTTGTCCTTTTTTATTTCGGAATGTGTATGTACACTGGATAGCCAAATATTTTGAGATGGCTGACCTCTGGTTTCTTTCCAAAAAAGACTTCTTCAGGTGTCTTATTCTCAAGTACTCTGTGTGGAGTATGGTTCTATACATACATTGTTGTTCTTGCAGATTTTGCCCATAGATGCATGGGAAGATATTGATCATGAAGCATGGCCCTTTTAGCTTTCATGATCGTTCTATTCTTCCTTTCCGCAACTCCATTCTATTGTGGATTATATGGAGTGGTTAAATCCCTCTTAATCCCTAAATCTTTGCATAGGTCTTTGAATTCATTCGATGTGAATTCTCCGCCATTGTCTGATCAAAAAATATTGATCTTCTTTTCTGTGTGGTTCTCGATCAAGGATTTGAATTCCTTGAACTTGCTGAATACTTCATCTTTGTTCTTCATAAAGTATATCCATGTCTTCCTAGAAAAATCATCAATGAAAGAAACATAGTATACATACCCGCTTAATGAGCTTAATGAACTAGATGACATCAGACTGCATACATCGGAGTGGATGATTTCCAAGATTCCTTTTGCCTTGCTCTTGCTACTTGGAAATGTCTTCTTTTTGTTCTTTCCCTTTTCACATCCTTTGCAAACACCATCATGTTTTGTCTTCATTTCTGGAAGGCCTTCAATAGCTTTGCTTGCAAGTGGCAGTGCCCTGTAATGTACATGTGCAAGCCTTCTATGCCAAAGTTCATTTGGTTCTACTGAGTCATGACCCAAAGCTTTTTCTGGTTGGCCCTTCAATTTGTATAGACCTCCTTCTTGTTCCCCAATCACTATTGCATCGTCAAAAGTCTTTCCCTTTGGCCACATAAGAACTTGGCCATCTACAAAAGAAACCCTAATTCCTTTTGCATCCAATGCAGATATGGAGAGGAGGTTCTTCTTTAGTCCTGGAACAAATAAGACATTTTTCATCTTCATAGACTTTCCAGACTCTATCTTATAGGAGGATTCACCACTACCTTTTATTGGATACCGGTAGTCATCCCCAATTTTCACCTTATGAGGTGACTCATGTTCAGATAGTTTCACAAATGATTCTTTGAATCCTTTCATATGCTTGGAAGCACCATTGTCTATAAGCCAATCATTGCTTCCATGTGATATAGTTCCCGTGAGAGCGGAGATCAGCACATATTCTTCATCACTTTCTTGTCTGATTCTCTTTGTGGAAGGTTCATCATCCTCTGTAGCATGAGCATGATGTCTTCTCTTGTTTCCCTTTTTCTTCTTTGAGTTCCCTTTGTTAGGGCAGTATTTGGATATGTGAACTTTCTCATCACATGTGTAACATCTAATAGTAGACAAATCTCTTCTAGAGTGTGAAATATTACCTTTGGAGTGATGATGGTCCCTTCTAGTTTTCTTGGTGTGGGCTATGAGAGCTTGATCTTCAGTTCCCATCTTTTCTTCTGGAGCTGATATCCAAGCTTCTTCTTGAGAGCATTCTTCCCATAGTCTGCTGAATTTGACTAACTTCTTTCTGGCATAGATCCCTTGAATGAAAGAGTCCCATGCCCTAGGTAGACCATTCAGGGTGGTCATCACAATCTCTGCATTATCCACTTCATCTACTTCTTCCAGTTGTTCCTTGATCTGAGATACCCTTGTAAAGTAAGACTGGATGGTCTCTTCATTCTGGATTTTTACATTCTTCAGTTGGTTTCTCAGAGTCATCTTCCTGTTTATGTTCTTCCCTTCAAACAATTTGGTTAGGGCATCAAACATAGCTTTAGGTGTCTTTAGGGGGGACACCTGTGGTATGAGGTGATCCTTAATTGAATCAGCAATAATCCTCTTAGCCATAACCAACTTCTTCTTGTGTAAGGCCTTAGCCTCATCTCCCTCTGGAACTAGAATCTCCTCATTGATATAGGAGTCCAACTCATTTTCTTCCAGGACCAGGGAGATCCTATACTTCCAGCCTCGGAAGTTATCAGCTCTATCAAGATTTTCATCAAGCTTGGTATGATGAGACATCTTAACTGAGAACCTCAAATGGAAATACAAAATATTTAGATCTTACCAGGTCAAGATGTCGGATCTAGATTTGGAGCTGAATTTATGTAGTGTTGGTTCAGGATCAAATTAGGGTTTGGATTTTCTGGAGTTATGTCCAACCAAATGCTTTGATATTGATCTCTAAACTTCAATTTTGAGGAGGAGATCAATCCAGGCCTAGGCTCACTCAAAAATTCCACTTCTGTGGAAATCCCTAATTTTCGGCAACAATGTTGGGTCCAAAATTGAAAAAACTCAGAAGCAGATTCTGCTTCAACAGAAAGATGCGCCCTAGGGAGGAGATTCAGCCCAACCTTCTTTTGTTGAAAATCTATGGAGAGAGATCCAAAAAGTAGGAATCCCTAGTTCCCGCAGCTGGACTGTGTCTTCTTCTAAGGTTAGCTTTGATACCATGTTATATTTTTATCATTTAAGCTAGCATTATATTAGGATCTTTAACTGAGAGAATAACAAGAACAGCAATCAAACACAAGAGACAATGAACACAATGTTTTTCCTCGGGGAAACCATAAATGGAGAAAACCCCGCAACTTCCTCAGAGATAGAATCAACACCAAAAGTAAGACCCCACTGATTAGAGGAAATTTGGGGTCTAAAATGGGCCTCCTAAGGAAAATAATAATAAAAAAGCCACATCACACTACAAATATGCCATGTTAGATTAAATCTAATGAAAGTCAACCTAAATAGTCTCATTAATGGTAGTTGACAACTATATTGAGTTAATGTAGAGTTAAGAGATATTGGTTAAAAATATTAATGAAATATTTAGATTCTTGTGCACACATAATAAATGATAGAAAACTTTTGAATTTTATATTATTATTTTTTTAAATGAGTTGACCACTACTTTTTATATATTTAATAAATGTAAAACTCAAATATATTCATTTATAATGAAAAATATAATTATAATAGTATTAAAAAAAATCACTATTATTTTTTAATATAAATTTTATATTAATTCATATAAAAAATATTACATCACATAAAATAAAAAAACAATAAATTATGTATATTCATATTATTTTTTATATTAATATCAAAAAAACATTGTGGTTTAATGGGTAGGTAGGTAAGAGAGAAAAAAAGTAAAATAAAATTTTATTATATTTTAGTAACATTAAAAATAGTTTTTATTTTTTATTTTGTTAGGATTTAAATGTTTTATTTATTTTTGGATGTAATAATTAAATATATTTATTTTTTAAATATTATTTAATAATATTAAAAATACTAAATATCTTTTATTTAGTATTTCAAGATAAGTCTATTTAAATTTAAATATTATTTAGTTTTTTTTAAATTGATTAATAAATGTTTTTAGTATTTCAAAATGCTTCCACTACAATTTTAATTAATGAGAAGGTTATGTTTTAGAGGAGTTGGAAGTAGTGATCAAATAAAATATTCTATATTTATTAGTTAAAGTTTATTTATCTTATTTCGAGGTGATGTTTTCAAGAACTTAACCAAGGTGAGGTTGATATGGAGTTAGCTATTGTCAAATAAAAATATGACACAGAAGCATTACGTGTCCAACTCAACCATAATGGTTGACCAAAGATATTGAAATTCTATTGGTTTAAAAATTCAACTCAATCCAGCTCATCCATGGCACAGTTTTTTATAAGGCCCATTTTAGACCCCAAATTTCCTCTAAAACAATAAGATGATCTCCCGATAGCAGTAGCCTCTTTCTTTCTAGCCCCGACAACTTCTTCTCTCTCAGCTATGCACTACAACTGAGTGTGAGTGAGTGTGTGATAAATAGAGAGGCTCACTCTCTATTTATACTAATTTCTGACTTGAAAATAATTCACTAGGGCCGACTTCTCTAGGAGAGTCTAATAACCCTAGGGCCCCGGAACTATAGGGACTTTAACCCTTGAACAATAGGAGGGTTACCCACAATGACTTGACATGACTTGTTTACATTATTAAATCTCCTGATAGGAACATCGGGACATGACATGACTCAAATACATTACAGATGCTTCCCAGAATAAACATCAGGGTACAAGACATAAGATATACAAGTGAATACATTCCGAAGTTACAAATACATCAACATATAATTCTTCAAAACTGTTAGAAACAGTTGTAGAGGTTTCCGCAAATAAATCATGCAGATCTGCAAAGTCATGGTGAGATCCGCATTCGATCTAAAATCGACGGTCAGGAAGCATCCCACATGAGATCTGACGATGAAGGATCAGTTCCAAAAAATATAGGCAGAAGGATGAAGTTCTGCAATCCAGAAGATTGGATGGCTGAGATTAGTTCCGCTAAAAAGAGATCGACGGTGTGGAAGAAAAATGTGGAAAGGGAATTGCGAAAATAATGTTTAAAGAATCTATGAACCCGCAACCTGCAACCCACAATCTGGAAGATCGGACGATTGAGATTTGTTCCACTAAAAATAGATCGATGGTGCAGAAGAAAATTGCGGAAATAACATTTAAAGATTCAATGAACCCGTAACCCGCAATCTGGAAGATTGAAGGTCGAGAAAGACTTCGCAAAGGATCGACGATGCAGAAGAAAAATTGTGGAAAGTTGAGATACAATTTGAGGAAATGTTACATTTCTGCATACCACAATACGAATCTTATTTCATATCAACGGTCAGGAAAATGCTTGACGAAGATCAACGGTGTGGAATCGTTGATGAGGAAACCATGGTGCGGAAACACCATTTCGAGGAGGAAATCTATGTGTTAGATCGAAGGTCAGGAGATACTTAGAAATAGGGTCAACAGATTTGATTAAAGCTGGAAGATGATCCCGTGGAAAGAAAATAGAGACTACGAAAGAATGTGATCGAAGGGTTAAACTATAAATCAATTAAACATGACCTTAGGATATGCCCAAAAAAGCTTAAGGATTCCCAGCTGGGGTTGAAAGAAAGCTCTCGGGAGCTTGTAAATTCTTGCAGAGGGTTTAAGGAAGTCCATAGGCTTGAAGAGCATCCATGGAGAAGAAACCCATGTTTTTGGGAAAGAGGATGCCCGCTAGTAAAAGACAAAGCATACTAGAAGATGTTCTAAAAGAGTTGTATTGATTAATTAATTAATTAATTAAATGTTCATAAATAGAATTATGATAAGTGTGATTATCATATTTGAAAGGGTAGAAGTATGAGTGAGAGAACGTGTCTCGTGGTCTATATCAGAAAATTAGAAACAGAGACCAGTGGGTGTGACAGAGAATGGAGGGAGAAGAAATCTAACATATTACATAAAACATATTAGGGTGGCAGGGTGGCGCTAGGGCAAGAAATAGGCATGCAAGGGGTTGTTTCCTCCTTCCAGCAGAAGTTGGTAAATAGGGTGTAAGAGCATCCTCTAAGTCGTAGCTGACAAAACAGGGTGTCATAGCTTCCCTTTAGTAGCAGCTGATAAACCAGGGGGTTCTAGCCTCCTTCCAGTGGTAGCTGGTAAATAGGGTGTTGTAGCATCCTTTTAGTAGTATCCGATAAACCAGGGGGTCCTAGCCTCCTTCCAGTAGTTGTTGGTAAATAGGGTGTAATACCATCCTTGTTTGTAGTAGCAGGAAAAACTATTTGTAAATAACAATTTTGCAGTAATAGTACGTATTGGTGGTTTACCTTATTGGGCTTCCACGTTAAAATTGTGTTCTGTGTATTCTTGTTGTTATGTGTATTTAATGATAGACCTAAAAGTGGTTAAATTAGTAAAAAGATAACAATACTGATTCACACCCCCCCCCCTCGCTCTTAGTATTGACCAATA